>CM040400.1:4104418-4106918 GCA_022702515.1 Ilyophis sp. 1 JC-2022 | reverse complement strand
TTTAAATTGGCAGTTGCTGTTTGTCTCTGTAGAAAGTCTTGTTTTTTTTTACCAGTAATTTGGTGTGTGGGTCATTAGGGCAGGTGAAAGGTCATTGGGGTGGATTATGAGTCTTTAAGTAGAGTGAAATTATTAGGGTGATTAACAGATCAATCAGGTGGCAGGTCTGAATACCCACAATGCATTGAGTGGGTGAGTGGGTTGGTGAGTCAGTCAGTGAGTCGATTCAGTCAGGCAGGTTTAACTCCAGGTCTCGCGAGTGTATGCAGGTTTAACTCCAGGTCTCGTGGGCCGGTGTGTATGCAGGTTTAACTCCAGGCCTCGTGGGCCGGTGTGTATGCAGGTTTAACTCCAGGCCTCGTGGGCCGGTGTGTATGCAGGTTTAACTCCAGGTCTCGTGGGCCGGTGTGTATGCAGGTTTAACTCCAGGTCTCGTGGGCCGGTGTGTATGCAGGTTTAACTCCAGGCCTTGCGGGCCGGTGTGTATGCAGGTTTAACTCCAGGTCTCGTGGGCCTGTGTGTATGCAGGTTTAACTCCAGGTCTCGTGGGCCGGTGTGTATGCAGGTTTAACTCCAGGCCTTGCGGGCCGGTGTGTATGCAGGTTTTTACTGCCAATCATTAGCCCTATCATTTACATTTGATATTTTCGCTATATTCCGCGTTATGAACAGAAGCGCTCTAATGTTCCTGTGTCTGTGCGCGTTTATTGTAAAACCTGTAAGGTCACTTCAATGGTTCGATTTTTATAATTTATATACAGATGAACATTTATGAACATTTATTTATTGTTATTTATACAGATGGCATATTTGGGGCCACAGAACCTTGAACCTGGACCCACGCAGCCACCCGTCTCATCCACTGATTCTGCTCTTGGCTGAGGTAGCCTATGATTTTGCGAGAATAAAACACACGGGAGAACACTAGCTACATATGATTCTCTGCTTTTCGCTTCTATATACACACCGTCTCCACACCGTCTCCGGTTTGTAAAGGAGCTTGCCACCTGCTGTGTCCAAACACATCCAGCGGCCTTTTAGGATGCCGATGGTGCGCTCGATTGCGGAGCGAGTACGCGTCTGGAGTACGCTTCTGCCGCTGATTGAAGCTTCAGCGCGGCTGACGTGAGACTGGCAGCCTTGTTCGGCGAGAAAGTGAAATGAAAATAAATCAAAATAATATTGTAATTTAAATCCTATAATGTCAACCAACTGTAGAATTAAAGAAAACTAATCAATTGTTTTGCACAAATATGTCAGAAATAGTCATTTATTTAAAGCTGGATGTGCGTAAGTGTGCTCCAGGGCATTCGTAAATTCTGTTCTTACCCAAGAACAAGAACAAATGTCAAATAAGAAAATATTGGTGATTGACAGAATTTTGTGAAAAGTGCGTACGTGGGTTTTAAGACCAGATGTGTGCTTAAGAATGATTGGTGAATGATGATTTCTTATCTTGGACTCCTGCTTACAGAGCTGGTAAAAACAGCCTGCGGGAGTTTGCATTCGTCAGCCTCAGCGATAAATTTGGAATGGCGCAGATGTGGAATGGCGCAGACAGATGTGGAATGGCGCAGACAGATGTGGAATGGCGCAGACAGATGTGGAATGGCGCAGACAGATGTGGAATGGCGCAGACAGATGTGGAATGGCGCAGACAGATGTGGAATGGCGCAGACAGATGTGTGCGCTCCTCCAAAAAGCCGCTGCTTCTTCTCACATCACAGTCCGAAAGTTGAGCGGGCACAGTCACAAGTCGTAGGGAGATGCTTCATGTTCAAGCATCTTTATATAACGTTTCCTAAAATAGCTCGCTCTCTGCCACGTGTCTATGTTTTTAAAAATCCGTCATGTTGCAGTCATGAAATTAGGTTTAATTAGCAACTTGAGAAGAAAAGAGTGATTGTTTGCAGATCGGACCTTTCTCATCCTCAGTAGATTCAGATCGGACCTGTCTCCTGGTCCTCAGTAGATTCAGATCGGACCTGTCTCCTGGTCCTCAGTAGATTCAGATTGGACCTGTCTCCTGGTCCTCAGTAGATTCAGATCGGACCTGTCTCCTGGTCCTCAGTAGATTCAGATCGGACCTGTCTCCTGGTCCTCAGTAGATTCAGATCGGACCTGTCTCCTGGTCCTCAGTAGATTCAGATCGGACCTGTCTCCTGGTCCTCAGTAGATTTAGATCGGACCTGTCTCCTGGTCCTCAGTAGATTCAGATCGGACCTGTCTTCTCGTCCTCAGTAGATTCAGATCGGACCTGTCTCCTGGTCCTCAGTAGATTCAGATCGAACCTGTCTCCTGGTCCTCAGTAGATTCAGATCGGACCTGTCTCCTGGTTCTCAGTAGATTCAGATCGGACCTGTCTCCTGGTCCTCAGTAGATTCAGATCGGACCTGTCTCCTGGTTCTCAGTAGATTCAGATCGGACCTGTCTCCTGGTTCTCAGTCGATTCAGATCGGACCTTTCTCCTCGTCCTCAGTAGACTCAGATCGGACCTGTC
>CM040400.1:4011918-4101918 GCA_022702515.1 Ilyophis sp. 1 JC-2022 | reverse complement strand
AAGTCCCCCACTCTCCCCCGCCTCACTTCCTGCCCCCCTCCCCCTCTTTCTTTCTCTCACTCTCTTTCTCTCTTTCTCTGTGGCCCTTGTGAAACGCACTCAGCCCGGAGTGGGTGCTCTAACCGCGTGGTCCGTGGCGGTTAATGGCCGCCGGTCACCTGCCGCGTCTGTGCCATGAACGCGCCGGCAGTGTTCACCGTCTCCATCCTGTTCTGCGTTTCCTGTCTCTGCGCGGCTCTCGGCGTAAGTTTTTCCCCTCGCGCAACACTCGCTATTTTTTTCCGCTTCGCTGGCTGCTGTTATTCCAGACCAGTGAGGAGTTTTCGGGGCATGTGGGTGGGGGGGATTGGTCAGTAATAAGAGTGACCTTTTGCATCTCGCCGTGTCTCTCGGACATGACAGTGTGCTGCCTGTGCAGTCTCACACTGCTGCTGATGCCCTTTAGTTTATTGATAATTGGAAGATCCGCAGGTTTATGATCTGAGAACTTCATCATGGACTCTTTGTGCCACACTAGACTGGGCTGGTTATGCAGGCGTTTTACGTGATGCCTTTAGGCCGGGATTTAGCGGGAGTTAGCGGTGGGAGTGCCCCGTCCTTCTCTTTTACTGCCATAGTTTATTGCTAAATGCAGACGGCAGTTGTGTTGAAGTCCCCTGTGTTGAAAAGTATGAAAATTGAACAGGAGTCTCCCAGACTGGGTCCAATACAGCATTTAGCATCACTTACGTAAGCGGCAGCTGGTTTAGCATTTCTAACTACAGGTACACGTTTCTGTGAATGTGGTTATGGTGGTCTGTATTTTGTGACTGAATATTGTTCAGCTGACATGGATTAAATTGAAAATGGTTTAAATAATGCGCATATCATTGACTGACTAGAGCAAGAGGAAGACTATTGGAAAGTTACTCATCTTCCCTTTTTCCATTGAGGAATGCAGGCACAGACAAAATGGGAAATGTGCTGGAAATGGGGACTGGTGTGGAAGTATCCTGGCGCTCCCACCGCTCTTTCCTTGTCATTGTCAGTTAATCTCCAGAGTGCACTCCTCTGTTGCTGATCGCTTGGTTAGCGCCTCGCTTTAGCCAGTTTTCTCTTTTCCTCCCAGAATTCCCAGCTGCGCTCTCACTCCAGTCTCATCGCTGGAAAAACGTCCGTCAGTTCAGCACAGCGCTCGCCGTCTCGAGCAGTATTAAATTTCTCACTGTCTCTTTTTCCCACAATGCTTTGGGGGCGTTATTCGGATGCCCATGTGATGTTTTGCGTATCAGCAGTTTGCTTGGCGGTTTTATACCAAGCTTTGCATCGTGCGTAATAATGAGGGCTTGGGATATGTGATTGGGCGCAGGGGCCTGTGTGTGTGTGCGCATGCGTGTGCATGTGGGTCCAATGCATCTGTGTGTGCATATGTGTGCATGTGCGTATGTGTTTGTGTCCATGCACGTATGTGTGTGTGTGTCCATGCACGCATGTACGTGTGTGTGTGTGCGTATGTGCGTATGTGTTTGTGTTCATGCACGCTTATGTGTTTCTGTGTGTATGTGTGTGTGCTTACCTGCATGCATGCATGCGTGTGTGTGTGTGTGTGTCCATGCACGCATGTACGTATGTGTGTGTGTGTGTGTGTGTTCATGCACGCATGTACGTGTGTGTGTGTGTGCATACCTGCATGCATGCGCGTGTGTGTGTGTGTGTGTGTGTGTCCATGTACGTATGTGTGTGCAAAACTCTTGTTTTAATGTGAACAAGCGCAGGAACACAGTCAGTGTTAACACTACTTCTAACAGGTCATTTATCTCAGCTTTAGTGGTGATAATCATGCATCAATATACTCTATGGTAGCACTACCTAGCTAGCGCCCCCTAGCTGTGACCAGCAGTCCTGTCCTGTGATCAGGAGTGCGCTATGAAGGAAAATCACTACAGATCCTGGGAGTAATGAAACTCTTCAGCTCCACTGGGCCTCATTCAAGCAAATATCCAATGAAGTCATTTAATAATGGCATAGTAGCATAGTAGTGTGATAGTAGCATAATCTACGTTCACATTTTCACAATATGTTTACATTGGTTTATGGAAAGTTTTTTTTGAAAATATATATTACTGCATGTAGGAATTCAATTAAATTTGTTTTGTATAGCGCTTTAAAAAAAAAACTGTCGCTGTTTACAGCGAAAGGGAGGAAAAATGAGCCTGTATCCCAAAAAAGCAAACCAGGTAAAAACTCTCCATTGGGGAGAAAAACACTCAAATGGTGGCAAAAAAAAAACTCCCCAATGGTAAGAAATCTGAGGAAGAACCTGGCTAGAGAGGGGGGGCTCATCCTCTGCTGGCCGGCCCGCTTTATAGTTATTTATAGTTATTTTTTACATGCCAATGAGGACATTTTGCAGATTGTGAAATCAGAGATATATACCTATATATATACCTATATACCTCTGATTTCACAATCTGCTAAATGTTCCCATTGGCATCTAAAAAAGGACTGTTTATGGGTAAGCACTACTTTTTATGGGTTTGTTGAGGGGAGAAACACAGCTGTCTGTATCCCTCACGATGTGTGATGTAATTCCCCGTGTACCTGTTAAATATTCAATTTCTCACTTTATTTTTCCCACAATGCTTTGGGGGCGTTATTCGGATGCATTACCTGTCCCCGTGTGATGTTTTGCATATCAGCAGTTTGCTCGGCGGTTTTATAACAAGCTTTGCATCATGTGTAATAATGAGGGGATGGGATATGAGATCGTGTGGAGGGGCTTGGATGCGCGTGTGTGCATGCCTGTGTGTCCATGTATGTATGAGTCTGTGTGTGTGTGTGTGTGCGTGTGTGCGCGCGTTTCTGCAGAGTCTGTTGCAGTACCAGTGTGCAGACAGCAGGGGGCAGGATCGTGTCAGTTCCCAGGCTAACGTTTGTGTGGCTGCTTGTGCATCAGCTCCACTGATCGATTCTTTCAGCTGCTCTCATCTTCAGTGACACTCGGCAGAATCTGTCCCTTCCTAACTCTTCATAATTATAAATATGGAAATTATTATTGTTATTATTATTCTTGTTATTGTTATTAAAGCTGCAGTATTGTCCTTGTTTTGTATTTTATTATATATGTTTTTTAATGTAATACAGGGCACATCTGCGAATGAGTCTCCCTGTTGAAATAAAGGAAATAATAAGTATCACCTCTAAAGCCAAGGAGGGGTATTTCACAAAGCAGGATTACTGGAGTTAGCTGGATAACTGCACTGAGTAAGAGAAGCAGGATTACTGAGTTAGCTGGATAACTGCACTGAGTAAGAGAAGCAGGATTACTGAGTTAGCTGGATAACTGCACTGAGTAAGAGAAGCAGGATTACTGAGTTAGCTGGATAACTGCACTGAGTAAGAGAAGCAGGATTACTGAGTTAGCTGGATAACTGCACTGAGTAAGAGAAATAACTGCACTGAGTAAGAGAAGCAGGATTACTGAGTTAGCTGGATAACTGCACTGAGTAAGAGAAGCAGGATTACTGAGTTAGCTGGATAACTGCACTGAGTAAGAGAAGCAGGATTACTGAGTTAGCTGGATAACTGCACTGAGTAAGAGAAGCAGGATTACTGAGTTAGCTGGATAACTGCACTGAGTAAGAGAAGCAGGATTACTGAGTTAGCTGGATAACTGCACTGAGTAAGAGAAGCAGGATTACTGAGTTAGCTGGATAACTGCACTGAGTAAGAGAAGCAGGATTACTGAGTTAGCTGGATAACTGCACTGAGTAAAACCTGGAGCTCTCCCAAATCTGGAGTACGGACTGAAGTAAAAATAGCTTTTCTGGGTTTTACTCGGTGCAGTTATCCAGCTAACTCAGTAATCCTGCTTTGTGAAATACCCCCCCTGCACAGCTGAGATTGGTGTCCGGAGAAACTGTCCTCTGGTTAGGTAAACTCCTGCCATTACCATTGACCAAGGCACTGGGCTCAGAACTGGAGTTGGTTCCTGGGTGCTGCACGGTGGCTGCCCACTGTTAGGATGGGTCAGAGGAGAAAATGACCCCACGGGGTCAGTCAAGTATAACTTAACTTTAAAGAAGTCGCACTCGCTTTTATTTGTCAAAATTCAGAAACAAGGAATACCTTCAATACAAATATCACAGTGCCAATACCATTTAATATCACAGTGCCAACACCATTTAATATCACAGTGCCAACAGCATCTCGATCAACAATGGCCTTTGTTTAAGAATGGCTGTGAGGTGATTTATTTATATAGAACTGTATTGGGTGCATTCTATCGTGGGGTTTATTTAGTGGCGGACGTTGCGTGTGAGTATATATCTGAAGATGTCCCACACTTTGGCGTGATTGGTCACAGGCTTGCACGGAAGAGGCCTGCTCTGATTCATAAATGAACTTCTCACCGCAGCGTATGCTAGTTGAGGCTAATATCCATCTCCGCCTCCGCTTCGGCCGCTCTGTTATTGCGTAAAGCGCCAAAAACACACATTGTTCAGCAACATCCGTGCCTCCAAACCGCCGGTGGGGTTTCTGCATCCTCTCTTATAACCGACATCTTCCCTGTCTTTCCACGCTGTCTGAGAGCGCCTTTATCTCCATCAAACATTCCCAGAATCCCCTGCAGCCTGAAGAGGCTCTCTGGGGAGCTCTCCTACCGCTTTCCTCTTTTGCTCTCTCAGTAATTAAGCTGTGAGATGTTAACAGGCAGTTTCAGGTGGTCAGCGACTGGGCTTGAAAGATAATATTTAAAGAAATACAGGTATGTTCAAAAGGTAATCGGTTGGTAATGGTGGCTCCTGCAGGGCACTAGAGTGTTTTGCTGGCAATGGGAATTCACTCTTAGAAATTGAAATTGGATATAGAAGAGATTCACAGTTCAATAGCACTTTTACATTAAATGGGTCATGTAGCATTAGAGTTGACTAGCACTATTTAATGCATTGTATCCATTGTAATAAGCATATTACAAACCCCAATTCCAAAAAAAGAAAGCAGTGGTTTTTTAATTCTCTTTTACATATATTTAATTGAAAACGGTGCAAACAAAAGATATTTCATGTTTTACCTTATCGACTTATATATACGCTAATTCCGAATTTGATGCCTGCAACGCGTTCCAAAAAAGTTGGGACAGGGGCAAAAAAAAAGACCTGTTTGGAACATTCCTCAGGTAAACAGGTGATGCTATCATGACTGGGTATAAAAGGATATCAAAAGACTATCTTATTTTCAGCTACTCTTACAAGTGATACTATAACCTCTCTGCATTTGAATTGGGGGGTGGGACTAGTTAAGCTGTAAATTACACAGGTATGGTAGTATGGAACCCATGATTGGCTAAATGGCTGTAAGTCATCAAGGGTCTGAGGTATCAAACGAGCCTCAAACCATCACTCCAGATATGCAGTAGATATGGATGGATCACTTTAAGGGTTGTTTCTCCTGACTCATTTTCATATTGAACTCTATGGAGTGTAGCACTAGTGTGGGGCTAACAGTGTCTCTCTCTCTCTCTGTGCCCTCTCCTCTCTCAGATTGCCTTCTCCCAGCACAGTAACTTCATGGATCTGGTGCAGTTCTTTGTCACGTTCTTCAGGTAAGACCAGCCTGATGCTCTGGAAGGAAAACGTGATGTCACAGAAAAAAATGTTTTACCGTCTGCCTCTGTTGAGTGTTCACAGAGCTGTGTATGTATGTGTGTCACTCCCCCTCCACCATCACCAACATCCACTATAACCTCCATCAATGCCCCTCCACTTTTATAACCTGCCCACACAACTACAACCCCCATCACCTCCCCACACAACTACAACCCCCATCACCTCCCCACACAACTACAACCCCCATCACCTCCCCACAAAACTACAACCTCCATCACCTCCCCACACAACTACAACCTCCATCACCTCCCCACAAAACTACAACCTCCATCACCTCCCCACAAAACTACAAACTCCATCACCTCCCCACAAAACTACAACCTCCATCACCTCCCCACACAACTACAACCTCCATCACCTCCCCACACAACTACAACCCCCATCACCTCCCCACACAACTACAACCTCCATCACCTCCCCACACAACTACAACCTCCATCACCTCCCCACACAACTACAACCTCCATCACCTCTCCACACAACTACAACCTCCATCACCTCCCCACACAACTACAACCTCCATCACCTCCCCACACAACTACAACCTCCATCACCTCCCCACACAACTACAACCTCCATCACCTCCCCACACAACTACAACCCACATCACCTCCCCACACAACTACAACCCCCATCACCTCCCCACACAACTACAACCTCCATAACCTCCCCACACAACTACATCCTCCATCACCTTCCCACACAACTACAACCTCCATCACCTACCCACACTACTACAACCCCCATCACCTCCCCACACAACTACAACCTCCATCACCTCCCCACACAACTACAACCTCCATCACCTCCCCACACAACTACAACCTCCATCACCTCCCCACACAACTACAACCTCCATAACCTGCCCACACAACTACAACCTCCATCACCTCCCCACAAAACTACAACCTCCATAACCTCCCCACACAACTACAACCCCCATCACCTCCCCACACAACTACAACCTCCATAACCTCCCCACACAACTACAACCTCCATCACCTCCCCACACAACTACAACCCCCATCACCTCCCCACACAACTACAACCCCCATCACCTCCCCACACAACTACAACCTCCATCACCTCCCCACACAACTACAACCCCCATCACCTCCCCACACAACTACAACCCACATCACCTCCCCACACAACTACAACCCACATCACCTCCCCACACAACTACAACCCCCATCACCTCCCCACACAACTACAACCTCCATAACCTCCCCACACAACTACATCCTCCATCACCTTCCCACACAACTACATCCTCCATCACCTCCCCACACAACTACAACCTCCATCACCTCCCCACAAAACTACAACTTCCATCACACAACTATAACCTCGATTACCTCACCTTTACCCCAATGTCTACCACCTCCCTCTTTTCTTGCTCCACTGAAGGCAAGGCCAGAGGGATTTGGGATTTGTAGTTTCAGCAAGTTGCCCTTCTTTCTTTTTAGCTTGAATAAGGAAAGTGTGTATATCTCATTATATTCACACAGGAAAACAACTATAACGGAAATATATTTTTAAAATGAATAATGATGGGTAAAATTCTGTTTTAACTGTGCAGGTGAAACCAGTCCACTCTCTTTTCTATGAATTATTGAGGCCAGAGTTCCTCCCAAATGTCCCCTTCCCTCATATCCTGGGACGAATAGAAAAATTCTGCCTCTAAAAAAAAAAACCATCCCATTAAGCTGATCCTCCTCTAGTCTTTCATCATTCTTCTGACAACACTTACTCTAAACTTGTATTTAGCGGTGGAAGTGTGTGGGCGTTCGCTTTGTGTGTGGCCCACGGCTGTGATGCAGCTCAGTTGGTGGGGTGAGGGGGGGGTAGAGTAGAATAATTCTGGTGCCGGTTATGCAGCCCTGCCCTCCCCCCTGTTTATTTTATTTGTGCGCCCCCTTGACCAGTGCAGTGTAACGATAGACTATAGCTACCTCATTCGCTCCCCCCTCACTGGCTGCATCTCTCAGGGACGTCTGTGACTGCAGCACCTGTTCTCACAAAAGCAGCATCCCAGCCAACATCCCACAACCTGATACAGCCAACATCCCACAACCTGATACAGCCAACATCCCACAACCTGATACAGCCAACATCCCACAACCTGATACAGCCAACATCCCACAACCTGATACAGCCAACATCCCACAACCTGATACAGCCAACATCCCACAACCTGATACAGCCAACACGCCACAACCTGATACAGCCAACATCCCACAACCTGATACAGCCAACACCCCACAACCGGATACAGCCAACACTCCACAACCTGATACAGCCAACACGCCACAACCTGATACAGCCAACACGCCACAACCTGATACAGCCAACACGCCACAACCTGATACAGCCAACACGCCACAACCTGATACAGCCAACACGCCACAACCTGATACAGCCAAAATCCCACAACCTGATACAGCCAACACCCCACAACCGGATACAGCCAACACTCCACAACCTGATACAGCCAACACGCCACAACCTGATACAGCCAACACGCCACAACCTGATACAGCCAACATCCCACAACCTGATACAGCCAACATCCCACAACCTGATATAGCCAACATCCCACAACCTGATACAGCCAAGATCCCACAACCTGATACAGCCAACATCCCACAACCTGATACAGCCAACATCCCACAACCTGATATAGCCAACATCCCACAACCTGATACAGCCAACACCCCACAACCTGATACAGCCAACATGCCACAACCTGATACAGCCAACACGCCACAACCTGATACAGCCAACACGCCACAACCTGATACAGCCAACACGCCACAACCTGATACAGCCAACATCCCACAACCTGATACAGCCAACATCCCACAACCTGATACAGCCAACATCCCACAACCTGATACAGCCAAGATCCCACAACCTGATACAGCCAACATCCCACAACCTGATACAGCCAACATCCCACAACCTGATACAGCCAACATCCCACAACCTGATACAGCCAACATCCCACAACCTGATACAGCCAACATCCCACAACCTGATACAGCCAACATCCCACAACCTGATACAGCCAACATCACACAACCTGATACAGCCAACACGCCACAACCTGATACAGCCAACACGCCACAACCTGATACAGCCAACACGCCACAACCTGATACAGCCAACACGCCACAACCTGATACAGCCAACACGCCACAACCTGATACAGCCAACACGCCACAACCTGATACAGCCAACATCCCACAACCTGATACAGCCAACATCCCACAACCTGATACAGCCAACATCCCACAACCTGATACAGCCAACATCCCACAACCTGATACAGCCAACATCCCACAACCTGATACAGCCAACATCCCACAACCTGATACAGCCAACATCCCACAACCTGATACAGCCAACATCCCACAACCTGATACAGCCAACATCCCACAACCTGATACAGCCAACACCCCACAACCTGATACAGCCAACACGCCACAACCTGATACAGCCAACACGCCACAACCTGATACAGCCAACACGCCACAACCTGATACAGCCAACACGCCACAACCTGATACAGCCAACATCCCACAACCTGATACAGCCAACATCCCACAACCTGATACAGCCAACATCCCACAACCTGATACAGCCAAGATCCCACAACCTGATACAGCCAACATCCCACAACCTGATACTCACATCACAACTACTGCTGGAGTCACTGTTATCAGAAGACTTGCTGTCACTAACACGCACACACGCACACACACACACACACACACATACACACACGCACACACACACACACACACATACACACACACACGCACACACACACACACACACACACACACACACACAGAACATTATGTACAGTATAATTTTCAGTGTTTATTTAATGGGCTCTATTATCAACATTGATTTGACACTGGCATTTTTCTGTGTGGAAAGTGTTTTTTTATGAATATTGTGTTAAAGCTTGAAAATTGATTTTGAATACTCGCCCACAGTGTTTTCCGAAATGCAAAAGTGATGTGTTTTTGAGCAGACTGGATTTCACCGCTGGTTGAGCTCATTTTTTCCACTTGATACTGCAGAACATTTTGAGGGAGATGAGAGGAACAGGCTCTGCTTTACTTACCCGATGATGAGGTGCAGTTTTCAGGATCACCACAGATTGAGTTAATTTTATAAAAGGAGAGGAGCGGTCAGTCTGCCCTTCTTGGGTATTTTTCCCTCTTTATTCAGATGGGGAAAGCGGAGGAGGTTACCGGTAGAGATGGGATTACAGCGCAGACAGTGCCCTGGCAGGGAATCAAGCTACCTGTGGGGGGTACCCCCGTATGTGGGGTTCACTGTCAGCCACCCTACAGACGACGCCACACAATCTCCTGTACTTTATATTCTTAAATGCTTGTGTTTGTAGTAAATTGCTCAATGCAGATGTAATCCTGTTCCTATTTTCTGATATACTCCTGGCTATCACCTCCCTGAGTATCAGTTTCCATTTTGCAAGCCAGGCCAGTACATTTCAGTATGTTGGACTGCTCAACCGCTGTGACACCTGCACTCTCATACGCGGTTTGTGCCTGAGTGAATTCGCCAAGTCATTCCCAATGGGGTCATGCATTAAATGCAGAACTCTTTTAGTGCACTATACTCTGTTAGTGTACTATATAGAGAAATGCTCATCTCACAGTGGCAGATTTAGTATTTAATGTGTTTTTGTGTATTTTTTATGTCCCACTACTACTATGACGAGCTACTACTACTTTTACAACTTCTAGCCGCAATTATTGCTAGTACTCCCTGAGTGTAACACTTAACTTAAATGCCTCTTTACCTGCGATGCTGTTGCTAAACAGGAAAAAAAAAATGAAGGGACAATGAACCAATCAAAGAAGATTTCCTGGAACGCCAGTTGCCAATAGGAATGATTTAAATCATTGATATGAATCACTTGCCAAAGACGAGTGTCGCCGTTTCGACTTGTGAGGGCCAGAGCAATAGAAATCACATGAAGAAGGGAAAAGATAAACAGCTTTGTGAAAGCAGTGACCTGGTGTCAGACTCGGAGCAGGCAGACTGTCTCGGATGATGAATGAAATGCTTTATATCGAGGAACTGCCTGTATTCTGTATAATTAACACCATCACACCGACAGGGTTTTATTTGCATGCATCCAGTTGGGTTTCCTGGTAAAAGTTCTGCCGTTTGAGCCTTTCTGAACCTGGTCTATAAGACTGTTTCACTTTCCTGATATATTCGTATTATGAAATCTGTTTAAACTAATAGCCTAGCAAGAGTCAGAACTCGTAGTTGCTACTTCAAAACTTTGTTGCTTAGCAACCACAACTACGAAGTGAAGCGAGTTCAAGAAATATCTCAAAGAAACTACAGTCAACATTCCATTGACCATCACTAACCAATTTAAAAAATACCAAATAATTCTTATTTAACACCATTAATTAATTGTATGTGCAACATGATCTTATCTTATTTCTCATGGCTATAAATATCAATAAAATGCGTTTATTGTTCTGTTCTAGTCCATTGTAGACTGGTTGCCTCAGCACGGAACATCCACTCTCACTCTCCCTTTATCAGAAAATATTCAGCAGATTCGACAGATTTACCTTCGCTCACCTGAAGCTGGGTTAGGCTGAGGCCCATCAAAGGCAGGTGAAATAAGCAGTTGTTGCTAGGCAGACAGGTAGGTAGATATAGGTAGCCCAATATCTAGGCAGTTTCCCAGCACTGTAAACTTGGCTCTTGAAGGCGTCCAGTTTGGCTTCTCTTTCCTGTAGTAATTCTTTTTTTGTATTCACTCCTGTGGAGATGACAGTTTCATTGTGAATTGAGACATAACTGAGACAAACTTTGTCAGTCGAGATGTTGAGTCACACAAACCTTATAGTGGTAGAGTGGGGGGGAAGAAATAGTCTTTTTGACGCCATAAATATTAATAATAAAACATCTGTGATATCTCATATCTTTAAATGTCATTCTTTCTTGGTGCGCAAGCTTGTAACTCATTTTAAATCTGTCCCCGTTTTGAAAGTAACTTTTTTTTTTTTTTTTTAATTAGAGTTGTTTGTGCTCACAATAATCTATACCAGTACGAGCAGAAAAGGAAGTAAATTTTTTTGTGTGACTTTCAGTAAGAGCCCACAGTGGTATTTGAGAGAAACCGCAGAAGTTTTTTGAGACCATCTTGTAGATATAAATGATTCATGGCGACACACGGAGTGAGACAGGTGTTCGGCTTCATTCTCAAGGCTGTTTCTCGCCGGCAATCTTTCCTCCGCTGTTTCACTGTCAATCTGGATCTGAATTTCAGACGCACAGTTTTACATCTATCAGAGTTTTTTCTTCTTCTTTCTGGTAAATGTAAACAAAATCCACAGTTTATACTGAAATCCCTTTTCTTTAGCTTTTCTTCTTGTGATTGCAACACAAAGAAACTAGGAAGTGTCTCTTCTCCAATCGGTGCTGTCAGTACAGTAGTACAGTGTGGTCTGTAGTGTGTAAATTAGCCACTTGCTAATAGGCTAATTAGTTCAGCTATAGTACTCTGTCTGCTGCAGGGATCTTTTCGGTCAGAAACAAGCAGGTTTTTCCATGAATTTTATCTTGCTATCAAATACATTCTGACCAAATATTAGTAATGTCCCAAGAATTAAGTAATTACCTTCTTTGTGATGTTTATTTCACCATTTAAGCTCTCGATAAAAGCTGAAATGGTCCAAGGATGGATCATTGTGGGTGCCCTCACTTCCCGTGCAGCGAGTATTGATCTCCTAGCAACCGACAGGAGCACACTACACATTTTTATCTCATTACATTTTCAGCTGGGTATTACCTTGAATACAGAAAAGAGTAAATGCTTAGAGTTTCCTCGTGGTTATGGAGCTATCGGTATCATAACCTGCAGTTATGGAGCCATCAGTATCATAACCTGCAGTTATGGAGCCATCAGTATCATAACCTGCAGTTATGGATCCATCAGTATCGTAACCTGCAGTTATGGAGCCATCAGTATCATAACCTGCAGTTATGGATCCATCAGTATCATAACCTGCAGTTATGGAGCCATCAGTATCATAACCTGGAGTTATGGATCCATCAGTATCATAACCTGCAGTTATGGATCCATCAGTATCATAACCTGCAGTTATGGAGCCATCAGTATCATAACCTGCAGTTATGGAGCCATCAGTATCATAACCTGCAGTTATGGATCCATCAGTATCATAACCTGCAGTTATGGAGCCATCAGTATCATAACCTGCAGTTATGGATCCATCAGTATCATAACCTGCAGTTATGGAGCCATCAGTATCATAACCTGCAGTTATGGAGCCATCAGTATCATAACCTGCAGTTATGGAGCCATCAGTATCATAACCTGCAGTTATGGAGCCATCAGTATCATAACCTGCAGTTATGGAGCCATCAGTATCATAACCTGCAGTTATGGAGACATCAGTATCATAACCTGCAGTTATGGATCCATCAGTATCATAACCTGCAGTTATGGATCCATCAGTATCATAACCTGCGGTTATGGATCCATCAGTATCATAACCTGCAGTTATGGATCCATCAGTATCATAACCTGCAGTTATGGATCCATCAGTATCATAACCTGCGGTTATGGATCCATCAGTATCATAACCTGCGGTTATGGAGACATCAGTATCATAACCTGCGGTTATGGATCCATCAGTATCGTAACCTGCAGTTATGGATCCATCAGTATCGTAACCTGCAGTTATGGAGCCATCAGTATCATAACCTGCAGTTATGGAGCCATCAGTATCATAACCTGCGGTTATGGAGTCATCAGTATCATAACCTGCAGTTATGGAGACATCAGTATCATAACCTGCGGTTATGGAGCCATCAGTATCATAACCTGCGGTAGCACCCAGTGCTCTACAGTTCATTACAGCCGAGTGCCTTTGTGTATTTAAGAGCTGCTAACTGCAGTATTTCTGGCTGATGTTTGTGTATCTCTGAGTGTCCGGCTCTGGTCTTCTTCTACGTCAGTCTTATCTCTGCAGAGCAGTGTTGGTCTTTGCGTATTTGGCCTGTGAACTTTTCTTTGCATAATTTGTTCTCGGTGCAGAATAATTATTGTTGCAGGATTCTGGGGCTGGTGTAAGCAGCAGTGCTACAGGGACGAGGCAACAGTGAACCTTTGATGGGATCGAAAGCGTTCAGTTTCATTCATGTGAACAAATGGCATCTGGGTAGCATGCACAAGGCTGTGTGTGCGTGCGTGTGTGCGCGTGCGTGTGTGTGTGTGTGTGTGCGTGCGTATGTGTGTGTGTGTGCACGTGTGTGTGCGTGCGTATGTGTGTGTGTGTACGTGTGTGTGTGTGTGTGTGTGTGTGTGTGTACGTGTGTGCGCGTGCGTACATGTGTGTGTGTGCGTGCGTATGTGTGTGTGTGTGTGTGTGTGTGTGTGTGCAGGCAAACAACACTTTACAGACATCCCCAGGAGGGCTTTGAATAAGTGTACTGTTTCTCTCCGTTTCTACATGGCTAAACGTGGCAGGAAAAAAAAACATATTTTCCATTTTAATCCTCAAGATTTCTTCAGTGAGGCAATAGATCTAAAGCCCAAGAAAGTCTTTTCCAAAAAGGACCTTGTGTGGAAGGCGTGTTCTCGTGTGGAAGGCGTGTTCTCGTGTGGAAGGCGTGTTCTCGTGTGGAAGGCGTGTTCTCGTGTGGAAGGCGTGTTCTCGTGTGGAAGGCGTGTTCTCGTGTGGAAGGCGTGTTCTCGTGTGGCCATAGTCTAATGCACTTTCTGCTCAGGCCGGGGGCTGTTTATCAAGACGGCGTAAACTCGTGCTGGGTTACCCACAATGCTGTTTGACAATGGAGCTGACAGAGGCAGTCATGACGAGGGCAGCGAAGGGAAGTGAAGGCCCCCCCCACCCCCCACCCCCCACCCCCCCCCTACACATCGTTAGCCTTTTTCCTCTCGGCACTTACGATTCATCTGAGGCTTACATAGCAAGCGGAGAACACCACGGAAAAGCTTTGATCACACTTTCTATCAATTCCACAGTTTGATTCTTTGTTGGGTAATCAGCCTCTACTTCAGTATAAGGTATGAAAAATGTTTTAAATGCAGTCGTTTCCTGATAGAGATTTAAGATGTACACCCCCCCCCCCATAAACAAATTAATAACAGTTATTAGCTTTTAAAGCAGTGCTGAAATACGAGTGAGATTTACCGAGATGAGACGAAAGCTAGTCTACAGGGGAGGCAAAGTAATCCCTCTCACCTATACAAATCTGTGCTCTTTCTCTTATGAAAAGAAGGGGGTAGAGGAGAGAGAGATAACGTGGGGGGGGGGGGGTGTTTGTGGAAGAGTACTGTGGCTGCAGTGGTGAATACTGAAGGCCTCACTGCCGATTGCCTCTCCGGTAAACATCAAAGGCAAAGAGAATCATGATCTGAGTAAGAGTCGCAATGTTTTAATGTGCCATCGTCTTTCCCAACGCACCACTGGTCTGGCTGTCTTCTCCCCTTTCCGCCGTGACCGCCACCATAGGCGAACCAGATAATCCGCACGGTGCACGGACCCGAATTTGTAATTTCATATTGGGGCATCAGCTCACGCATTTCGTGGTTATTCTTCAGGTTGTGACGTTTCTGTAATACGTTTTAGCTCAGTAGATCGAGCAGAGATCCAGCAGGCTACAATCTGTAATATAAAACTGTAAGCACCTGATGTCACCCTGGACAGTGGAGACTAAGGAAGGAGTGTGTGCAGTTCCATTCCGGCTCTTCAGTGCACTCCAGTGCCTCTGTTTCAGGCTTTGCATTGTACTGCAGTTCCATTTTGGCTCTTCAGTGCACTTCAGTACCTCCGTTCTGGCTCATGAGTCCACTCTGTCGCCTCAATTTTTGAAAGTGGGAAGAGAAAATGTGTCTTGGACGTGAACTTAAGGGTGGTATGCCTCATCCAGACCCAGAGATGTTGGTCCCACTGTGTTTGGAGTGTGATTGATTTGCAGATTGACCTCTCTCTCTGGCGTGTGATTGGTCTGTGTGCTGATTGACTCCTCTCTTTCTCTCTCTCATTGCTGTGTTATTGGTTTAGGTGCTGACTGACTCCTCCCTCTCCTTCTCATTGGCCTGTGATTGGTCTGCATGCTGATTGACTCCTCCTTCTCGCTCTCTGGCGTGTGATTGGTCTATGTGCTGATTGACTCCTCTCTTTCTCTCTCTCATTGCTGTGTTATTGGTTTAGGTGCTGACTGACTCCTCCCTCTCCTTCTCATTGGCCTGTGATTGGTCTGCATGCTGATTGACTCCTCCTTCTCGCTCTCTGGCGTGTGATTGGTCTATGTGCTGACGGACTCCTTCCCTTTTCTCTCCGCAGCTGTTTCCTGTCGTTGCTGCTGGTGGCCGCCGTGGTGTGGAAGATCAAACAGAGCTGCTGGGCGTCTCGTCGCCGGGAGGTGAGTAACCTCGCCTACTTTCCCATAATCCCCTACTGGTGCTTGTAGTGGAGACATGACCCCGCCCTTCTGAGCTATCAAGGGCTTCTATTGGCCATCGTTCTCACACAGGGAGTCTTGATCTGTTTTGGGGGTGGGCAGGTTACCCTCCTGTCTTGATCTTATGTTTTGGGAGGATAATTAGCTGGTACCTTCTGCGTTCCAGAAAGATAATGGACCTGACCGCCCTCTGAAAGATAACTGACCTGACCTAACCTCCCACTGAAAGATAACTGCCCTGAACTAACCTCCCACTGAAAGATAACTGCCCTGAACTAACCTCCCACTGAAAGATGACTGACCTGTCCTAACCTCACACTGAAAGATAACTGACCTGACCTGACCTAACCTCCCACTGAAAGATAACTGACCTGTCCTAACCTCACACTGAAAGATAACTGACCTGACCTCCCACTGAAAGATAACTGACCTAACCTCCCACTGAAAGATAACTGACCTGACCTAACCTCCCACTGAACGATAACTGACCTGACCTCCCACTGAAAGATAACTGACCTGACCTCCCACTGAAAGATAACTGACAACCTAACCTCCCACTGAAAGATAACTGACAACCTAACCTCCCACTGAAAGATAACTGACCTGACCTCCCACTGAAAGATAACTGACAACCTAACCTCCCACTGAAAGATACCTGACCTAACTCCCCACTGATGCTTGTGGACCAGAAGGCGAGAGAGTTCTGTTCAAAGAGGAAGCGAAAACAGAAATGGTTGAATAACTTTCAGAACTGAATTTAAGGATGGTAATTGATTCACACTGTGTATCGAGTGTCGGGGTCTCCTCAAAGGGAGTCCAGGGGTGAAGGGGGCGGGGGGGGGGGGGTAGTTCAGTTGGTAATAGGAGATTAAACACTCTTAGTATCTCTATATATTCAGCTCCTGTGGTGTAAAAATGTTCCTTTTTGCAGTAATTATGGAAGCGTGGCGAGACGTCTCCCTAGGGCTGGACCTGCGGTTTGCGGTCGGAAACGCTATGTTGCGTTTTTCTCTTTCTTTCTCGACTCTGCGGGCGTTTCTCCTGCTTTCTCTGCCGCCTTGCACCGTGTGCTCATCTCCTCGTCTCCCCTTACGGTAGTAACACACAGCTGCGTCTCATTACCCAGCGACCTTCAGGATGGAAGCAGCGGCATCGACGGAGAGAGCGAAAAAGACGGAGGAGGGAGGTGGGGAAAGGGTTGAAGGCCGTACGTACCGCAGCGCGTGCCGTGTTTTTATTTCCGTCTCTGCCAGAGGCCCCAGCTGGAGAGCTAATTGATGGCTCCATGGTAACCAGACGCCACCATCAACTTTCTGTGCCTGGTGATGAATAGAGCGCAATGCAAGCGTGAGGCATCGAACCTGGTTTTCATCGTTTCATGTCCGCAATATTCTGCTTAAATATCATGTGAAAGACGTGACGTCGCATTCAATCTTTTCAGACTAGAGATGGTAAAAATAAAAGTAAAGTGCTGTCATTCTATTACCTCGGAGTCTGCAACCCAAGTGCAGGCACAGCCTTCGAGAGCTGATCCTGTGACACACAAACTCACCTTCCTCTGTCAGGAGTCTTCCTCTCCTAGCGACACCTAAAGCAGCCCAGATACAAACATGTCAAACTCTTCTTAATATGTTTCCTTAAAACAATGCAAAAGAGAGTTGTAATGAGAGGATATAGGATAGAGGATAGAGGATAGAGGATAGAGGGTAGAGGGTAGAGGGTAGAGGGTAGAGGGTAGAGGGTAGAGGATAGAGGAGAGAGGGTAGAGGGTAGAGGGTAGAGGAGAGAGGGTAGAGGAGAGAGGGTAGAGGAGAGAGGGTAGAGGGTAGAGGGTAGAGGGTAGAGGAGAGAGGAGAGAGGGTAGAGGGTAGAGGATAGAGGTGTGTATCTATATGTATGACGTGAGTCTGCATACCTTTGCTGACCTCCATCAAGCAGGGGTGAGCAGAAGATTCTGCCAGGTAATGAGTTTCCACTCTGTCTGCAGTCAGAACACACAGAGCCAAACTCATGAATATGAGACACTGCTAATGTTTAGTAATCCACACAAGAAAGCAAAGAGCATTGCCTCCACTTTAATAATAATTTAATTTTTTTAAACTTCAAAACTTTTTATTTAAAAGATTATTGATTTGTTTCCATTGACCTGGCAATGAATAAGCCAGTCACAAGCCATCAAGTTTTTCTAATATAGTTACTGTAAAAGCTGCCCAGGCAGCTTAAAACATTATTGTAATGTTTATGTGTAAGGCTGTATAAGTTTGTGGTGAATAACATCTTCTTAGCAACGTTTTTACAACATTTCTTATGTTTACCACCACCCCAGAATGGCGGCTTTACTCCGACATTGTAATGCTCTTAAAGAACCCAGAAGGAGTAGCAGCTTGTTTAATAAAGCAGTTTTTATTAATGTGAGTCTTTCATTATACAGCTCAAGTGTTAAGAGTGTTTCAGGCCTCAGTATCCTCCATGCCTGCAGAGAATGATTGGGTCTTTTTCCTCTACTCTCCTCCCCTCTTCCTCTCTCTTTTCCCCTGCTCTTCTCTTTCTCTCTCTTTTCCCCTCCTCTCCCCTCCCCTTTCTCCTCCCCTACTCTCCTTCTCCTCTCTTCTCTTACCTCCACTCCTCTCCTCTTCTCCTCTCTCCTCTTACCCCCACTCTTCTCCTCTTCTCCTCTCCTCCTCTCTCCTCTTCCCTGCTCTCCTCCTCCTCTCTCCTCTTCTCTCCTGCTCTCCTCCTCCCCTTTCTCCTCCCCTCTCCTCTCCTCTGCTCTCCTCCTCCTCTCTTCTGCTCTCCTCCTCCTCTCTTCTCTTACCTCCACTCCTCTCCTCTTCTCCCCTTCTCCCCTCTCCTCTTCCCTGCTCTCCTCCTCCTCTCTCCTCTTACCTCTCCTCCTCTCCTCTTCTCCCCTTCTCCCCTCTCCTCTTCCCTGCTCTCCTCCTCCTCTCTCCTCTTACCCCCACTCTTCTCCCCTCTCCTCTTCCCTGCTCTCCTCCTCCTCTCTCGTCTTACCCCCTCTTCTCCTCTTCTCCTCTCTCCTCTTCCCTGCTCTCCTCCTCCTCTCTCCTCTTCTCTCCTGCTCTCCTCCTCCCCTTTCTCCTCCCCTCTCCTCTCCTCTGCTCTCCTCCTCCTCTCTTCTCTTACCTCCACTCCTCTCCTCTTCTCCCCTTCTCCCCTCTCCTCTTCCCTGCTCTCCTCCTCCTCTCTCCTCTTACCCCAACTCTTCTCTTCTCCCCTCTCCTCTTCCCTGCTCTCCTCCTCCTCTCTCCTCTTACCCCCACTCTTCTCCCCTTCTCCCCTCTCCTCTTCCCTGCTCTCCTCCTCCTCTCTCCTCTTACCCCCATTCTTCTCCTCTTCTCCCCTCCTCTTCCCTGCTCTCCTCCTCCTCTCTCCTCTTACCCCCACTCTTCTCCTCTCCTCCCCTCTCCTCTCCCCTGCTCTCCTCCTCCTCTCTCCTCTTACCCCCACTCTTCTCCTCTCCTCCCCTCTCCTCTCATTTTCCCTCCTCCTCTCCCCTCACGCAGTTCCAAATCAGTGTTTTCCACGTCTCTCGTATCGCATGTTTTGAATAGCACCACATTGTAGAGTTTAGACATTTCAAACATATAGCAAAATGTCAGGAGGTAATTATTTATTGGCCGTTGGGATGCCTCCTGTAGTTTATCCAGCTGTCTTGTCTGCATGAATCAGGAAGAGAACTTAAAGGCTTCATAAATCCTCTTCGGCAGGGTCTGTCCCTCCACCGTGAGTGAGGGGTATAATGTACCGAAGCCCCCCGGGGTTCCTGTTCACTTGTACATGCGCACTTTAATGTTTACCACACTGTCCAGGCACTGTGTGATGCAGTTTCACGTCTAAGAGCAAGAGCTAGCCTTTCACCCAGTAATGCTTTAGAAGGACGAAGCGAAGATGTTTCCTGTCTGGCAGGAGATGTTGCGTCATTCTTACTGGTATCCTACATTTCAGCAAACCCTGAGTTCATCTTGGTAAATGTTTAGTTTTTTACGTACTGTGTTAATGTTATATTTAGAGCTTTAGCCGTTGCTGAGCTGTAGAGACCTGTATCCTTCTTTGAAGGACAATAAACATGAAATCTTGACTCATGAAGATGCTTAACCTGAACCAATTTAGCCAGTACCCTGCTGCGTCCGATAATATTGTATAAATTAAACTGTGCAAAACACTCTGGATAAGAGCCAGACTAATCAAGAGCAATTATGTTTAATTTTGCATAATTGCTTCCGAGCGTCTGTCTTTGATCCACGTCGGAGGCGGCGTTGGGCTTTGATTGAGGCCGAGGCCTTGTGAAGAGAATTGGAATCTTACATGGCTGCATTTATGACCTCCAACTTTGTCGAATTTGGCTCAATAAAACATTAATTTGTTGCTTCCTGATTCCCCTAAGACTCCGTTCTGAGAGCCGGGCCGTGTCTGGGGGGACGGCATGGGGGCCAAATGCTCCCCCCCAAATGCTCCACCTGCCCCCCCCTCCCCCAAAAGCCAAATCCAGGAAAAATAAAATCTGACAATATTAAGTCGATGCTACAGTAGGCTATTCGAGCTACAGATGATTCGGCCAATCATAAAAATGCTGCATCAAAATAATAGGCTATATTTCTCTAATATCTGATTGGTTGGTTTGGCCATATAAAACATGGAGACGCAGCGAGAGAGAGAGGTCAATCTGTGCTGTCTCTTCTTGACTAACTGTTACGCATTGCTTAGAATATAATATTCGCTAGCCTAGCTTACTCAGTGAGTTCGTAGTGGCGAGAGTCTCTGTCTCTGAGATTTGATTTTGATTACATGTTGCATCTAACCTAGTTGTTATAGTTGCGATTCTACGAAACATCTGCAGCATTGCATTAGCTGACGTGTGTGTCCGCGCCCGTTTGTGTGTGTGTGTGTGTGTGTGTGTTAGCTAGCCTACTGCGTGTTGGCTCGTCAGCCCTGCTTTCCTCAAACTTTGGAATACTTCACATATATTAAATGTGGGTGGTGGGTGGGGGGTGGGGGGGGGTGGGGGGGGCGGGTGGCGAAATAGGGGACCTGACCACTACAGGTGATACCAGCTAAACTCCCCAAAACACACACCTTTCCACACTACGATTGGAGACTAAAATCTGACCGCATCTCTCAGAACCTCACCATCGTTTTATTGAGACGTGGTTCATTGCAGCTGTGAAGGAGCTCATTGCTCATTCCTTAACTTCATTACGTTACATTACATTACATTACATTACAGGCATTTAGCACACGCTCTTACCCTGAGCGACTTACACAGCGTTAGCCTTTTTACACAGTAAAATGTAAAACACTTTATACTGCTGGATATATACTGAAGCAATTCAGGTTAAGTACCTTGCTCAAGGGTACAACAGCAGTGTCCTACCTGGGAATCGAACCTGGCTATAAGACAGAAAAATAAACAAGTTAAGGTAAGTTCCTTAACCATTATGCTACACTGCTGCACGTCCCCTCCTTGTGTTTATGGGAGACGAATAGAAAGCGTGACGCTCTTCTCTCTCCCTCAGAAGCCTATTAGTGATTCTCTTAACAAGGTTAGCGCAGGAGACCCCTCCCGCCGGTCAGGGTCCGGTGAGTCTTTTTTCTTTTTAATGTGTTTATTATAGAATTTATTTTTGTGAGGTCAGCACCCGTCTCTCCCTGGATGATTTTCTTAAGTTCTTCAAAGCTGACTGTGTGCATCCGATCCCAAACTCCTCCTAACAACCTCTCTTTGGAGAGACGTCTGGTGCTCATGATTTAGTAACTGCGAACGCGCCCCCCCCCCTGAGAGTTTTTTTCCCAAAAAGAAAAGGAGGCGCTCGGAGATCATTTATGACTCCTGAGCGAGAACTGTAAAATGGAGGAGGGGCTGTCGGAGAAAGAGAAAGGCGTGTGTTATAACATGTATATAACACACGCACACAACACACAACACACACACATAACACAGACAAACGCACGCACGCCATCTCACACACACACACACACACACACACACACACACACACACGCACACACACACACACACACACACACACACACACACACACACACACACACGCACACAACACACACACATAACACAGACAAATGCACGCACGCACGCCACTCAGCACAGCCAGTAGCGCTGAGACCGCCATCGCGGTTACGCAAGCGGCCTTTGCTTCAGCCGCTGCAATGGAGTCCAGAGCGGGGCCACGCCCCCTCCATGGAGAGCTCTCCTGATTGGCTGGATGTCAGAGTACTCAGGAGCCCAGGGATTGGAGGTCGTGCCCCACGGCCTTTGCTTCAACCGCAATGGAGAGTCCAGGAGGGGGGCCCGCCCCCCCTCCATGGAGAGCTCTCCTGATTGGCTGGATGTCAGAGTACTCAGGAGCCCAGGGATTGGAGGTCGTGCCCCAGGCAGGGGAAGCACTGTTCAGGCTGAAGGTGGTTCCACATGCACCTCGTCGGCTTTAATAGGTTTCCACGGGGGATTAGGGACACATTGTGCTGGCATAGGCATCGTGCTGCCACGGTTATTAATCTGCCGTGGTTATTCTGCTGCCATGGTCATAATGTTGCTATGGTTATCATGCTGCCATGGTCATAATGTTGCTATGGTTATCATGCTGCCATGGTTATAGTGCTGCCATGGTTACTGCACGGCCACTGGTTTTGAATGGATGACGGGCTGTAAAATGCTCCTGTCCCCTCGAGCAAGGCGGATCTGGGTAATGTAGTTTCTGAACGTTCACCAGGACAAGCAGATGCAAGTCACGCTAAAAGAGTGTAAATCTCATTTTTCCCAGATCGGACCAGGAGGCCCATATTAATGTGTTTGGGTTTTGTGCTGGTGTGATAGTGAACATCATGAAAAATTCAGATCACCCTTCACCCACCCCCCAACCCTTCCCACCCCCCAACCCTTCCCACTTCAACCTCCTCCTTGGCTCTGGATTGGATGATTGACAGCCCCCACCCGTCACCCCCTAGTGGTTTTTTGTATGCCGAATAGCCCGCCTCTTGTTTAATTCAAGCCAGTGAACTGAATGTGATATTGAGAATGTGTCTATAACAGCTATTTAATGTGCAGGTCAATCCTATTTTTTTTCATTAGGTTTTTCAGACTGACTCTTGTGTGAAGTTTCATGTGTATGTAGCTGAATAAGGCTGGTTTTTTGTATATGAAGCTGAATAAGGCTAGGTTCCTGCATATGAAGCTTAATAAGGCTAGTTTTCTGCATATGAAGCTGAATAAGTCTACTACTGTTACTTGTTACGGTTTTTTGGGGCACCAAATTATATTGCCTAATCCGGTGGTGAGGTTATATTGCCTTCATATAATCGTATTTTAGCAGTTTAACAGGTTCAAGGTGTAAACAGAGTTAGGAACGGCCTTTGTTGATATACGGTATAAAATTGATTTCACACCGTCAATAAATAGGTCTGCGTTTCGCCGTGCTTTAAGAAATTATTTTCTCTCATATCATCGCATTCGCACCCGTATCATTTTTCTCATATTCCCAGTTGTCCCAGAGATTATTCCATATGAATGGATGAAAGTCGGAGTAACAGACGGTCCCCTGTGCATCCACGGAATTCTATCCAACATTAACCATTAAATGGAGAGTAATGTGAATGTTTCTCAGAGCGAAGCGCTGTTTTTCGGCGGGTTTTCTGCCTGCGTCACATGACTGACGGCTCCGCGTGTCGATGATGCAGGACCACGGGGCTGTGACACGCACCCCGGTCTAACCGTCTGATTCGTCACGAGTGTCTGATGGTCACGTCTCTCGCTGTTCTTCCATTTGCGGTTTCTTAAAGCTGCAGAGTGCACGGTTAGGGCTAAATGGTGATCGCTCCTAGAATCGAGAGGGCGTTGAAATAATCAGTTTTGAATTACATCGTTTTGGCGTGTGACTGGACTTCATATCGCCGTGTACCACTGTGGTCTGGGATCAGTGTTGAGCTGAACGTGCGCACACGTGTATCAGTGTACCGCTGTGCTCTGGGGTCAGTGTTGAGCTGAACGTGCGCACACGTGTATCAGTGTACCACTGTGGTCTGGGATCAGTGTTGAGCTGAACGTGCGCACACGTGTATCAGTGTACCACTGTGGTCTGGGATCAGTGTTGAGCTGAACGTGCGCACACGTGTATCAGTGTACCACTGTGGTCTGGGGTCAGTGTTGAGCTCTAACCGCACGATATCGCAGCTTGTGTGAAATTTTTAAACTATTTTTGTTTTCCGAGCGTGTCCATGAATAGCCCGTGACGTGTCGCGCATCGCAGAACGACGCTCGCTGTGTGCGTCTGCCAGCACGTTAAGGCGCAGACTTTGATCCACATGCAAACTCAGATGCGACCTCGCGCATAACTCGCACACATACACACACTGACTCTCGCGCATACACACACAGACACACACGCACTCACACTAACACACACATAAACACACACCAACACATGCGCACAAGCATACACACACTCTCACAAACACACGCACACATACACATCCTGCAACGTCTCACCTCTATGGATTCTTCATCTTTGTATAATAACGTTGGTGATTTCCACGGTAACGCTCTGATGGTGTATTTATTTTTCTTCCTTGACCAGCTGGTGTCAGTTGGTCTCTAAAAGCAGCGCTGTGCTTTTGAACAGTCTCTCTCTCGCTCTCTTGCTCTCTCTCTCACTCTGACGGAGAACGGTCTCTTTCTCTCATTCCCGTTCTCACCTTGATGGAGGGAGAGCAGTGATGAGGAGATTAAAGAGGGAGGTGAAATGAAGGGGTCTCTCACTGCCAAAAAGTCTTCGGACGCCTGGAATCCAGGGCTGGCGTTTCCACCTGCTTCAGCCCACCCCACCACACCCCTCAGAATCGTGCCTGTTTGAGAGGGTCATTTACATACTGGTGACATCATCGACAACATTTGACTGAGAGGATTAATTGGCCAGGCATGGATGTGAATGGGGGGTGTTCTGTGTTTGGCTTGCATGTTGATTTTCACATTATTATAGTGAGTAGCCATTAAGGACAAGGTTGCTGCTAATATGTGATTTAGCTATTTGTGCACTGATTTCCTATCCACAAACCAGGTGTGTGCGTGCGTGCGTGCGTGCGTGCGTGCGCGTGTAAACTGTTGGTCTGTCTGTTGGTTGTTGGTGCGGTGTTGTTGTTTCTGTGGAGCTGTAGGGTGTTTAGCAGTTGGTTGTTGGTGCGGTGTTGTTGTTTCTGTGGAGCTGTAGGGTGTTTAGCAGTTGGTTGTTGGTGCGGTGTTGTTGTTTCTGTGGAGCTGTAGGGTGTTTAGCATGTACGGCACGGCTCTGGTTGGCTCCCGCAATAGAGCCGTCAGCCAAACGGACTGGTAAATGAGGAGGCGACGGGATGAAGATGTCGGGGGCGGACCGTGGCGGCACGACCACTCCACACTGCCGCCTCCTCCTGTTTGCCAACTGGAGCATGCAGGTGATCTGTTCCCACGGCAACCTCTAGAGGGAGCCGCTGCTCTGCCTGAGAAAAGAGGAGAGAGAGAGAGAGAGAGAGAGAGAGAGAGAGAGAGAGAGAGAGAGAGAGAGAGAGAGAGAGAGAGAGAGAGAGAGAGAGAGAGAGAGGAGTGTGTGTGTGTGTGTGTGTGTCTGCGTGCGTGTGTGCGTCTCTCTCCCAACCCGTCCCTGTCACCTCCTCTCCTCTGTCCAGTAACGCTTGTTTTAATGGGACAGGAGGCGAAGTATCTTACCAAACAGCTGCGTGTAGCGGAATCTGTGACCTCGCTCTCCCATGGTCTTTATTTCCTGTTCCTGTGTGTGACTCGCCAATGAGTCATCCTGGCGAAGGGCTGTGAATCGCGCCGTCAATTAACCCATTTACGGTTTGCCGCTTGTTAGTCCTCTCTCTCTCTCTCTCTCTCTCTCTCTCTCTCTCTCTCTCTCTCTCTCTCTCTCTCTCTCTCTCTCTCTCTCTCTCTCTTTCTTTCTCGAGCCTCCCGTCGATCACCACGCTTCGGCTGTTTGAGTCCTGCTTTGGGCCCTCTCCCTGCGACCAGCCCCCTTCATCTTCCTTCTCCTCTTCCTCTGCTCCACAGCAACTCCTGCGCGAGATGCAGCAGATGGCCAGCCGCCCCTTCGCCACCATCAACGTCGCCTTGGAAACGGACGACGAGCCACCTGACCTGATTGGAGGGAATGTCAAGGTGAGGTGTCACCTGGGAGGGCCTTTCGTACCCTCTAATCTTTGGACAGCAGGCATTACATGTATGGCTTTGGATTTACATGTGATCTACTAAGGGGGTGGGGGGTGGGGGGTTGGGGCTTTCTCTGTATAATTGGTAACATTCCTTAGACCATGGACACTCAACTCTGGTCCTCAAATCCAAGTCCAGCCCTGGTTTTCTCTTTCATCTCAGAGAGTGTGTGTCAGACACGGCAGGGTCCGCGTTCGAATTGAAGCGGTTCAGCGAATGTGCTCTTTAACAGCACTATAACGGAGTGTGAAATCGCACCTTTGCCGGTAGTTTAAAGGAGACCCGAGAATCCACCTTTCCTGTGTCAGGTCTCGCTTTTATGAGACTTCTGTGAAAGAATGGAAAGTTCCAGAAGGCGCTTTGCTCTTTGTTCTGGTCGTCCATTGGCTAAGACAGCCGTTTGTTGAAGCCCCAGCTCATGGTGGCCCTACAGCGGAGACCACCAGGGCGACCGGGTGACGTGCCGGCAGTGGGCTCAAGGTCGCGCGAGCACGCCGTGGGTATTTTTTTATCTGTGTCCCCGAGGTCTGCACACACACAGGGGGATGTCCATATAAGGCATTTCCTGCTGCTGCCGTTGCCGGGGGAGATGGTGGTCCGGCTCCGCTTTAATGGGATTTGGGCAGCTGCTGCCGTTGCCGGGGGAGATGGTGGTCCGGCTCCGCTTTAATGGGATTTGGGCAGCTGGTTCTGTAGGGAGGCGCAGGAGGTCCCATCCCAGCACCCAGGGAACACTTACCAGGCACAGGGGGGTCTGTTTACACCCCCCTTATAGCAACCACATTATAGCAACACTGAAGATGTTAAACCGTTACAGAATAATAACAGGATTATTATCCGTACGCAGTTATGTCATTGTCCCAGGCCCAACCCCACCCGCCACCCCAATCCTGCTGTATCCCATCATCCTCTGCTTCCCGAAAATTACAGTTTAGCGCTCAGTCATGTGGCAGACGCTTTCAGCTGTAGCAACTGACAAGGTGCATTTGACACAATAAACAAACACAATCAGACTGGTGCAGTTACAATCAAATCAGTGCCATTGTCAAAGGGCATCTCCTCCTCCTCTACCACACCCCCTCCCTCCACCCCCCGTTACTTATTCCATCTCTTCTCTGGCCTGCCCGCCTGCCTACCTGTCCGCCTGCCTGTCTGTCTGTCTGTCTGTTGTCTGCCTGCTTGCCTGCCTGCCTGTCTGTCTGTCTGTCTGCAATCTAATGGTTTGTTAACGTTATAAAACCTCTGAAGCAAACTGCCACACGGACGTAAAGACGGTTAAACCGCTCGACAAAGCAGAATGAGGTTCTTCAGAGTTTCTACCTCTTCACCCATTGCCCTTTTTCATTCTCTCTCCATCTCTCTTCTCACCCCTCTCTTGCTCCCTCTCCCTTCATATCTCACTCTCTCTCTCTCTCTCTCTCTCTCTCTATCCCTCTCACTCTTTCTATCCTTTTTTCCCCTCTCTTCTCTCCCTCTCTCCCAGTCTCTCATTCCCTCTCTCTTTCTCTGTTTCTCTCCCTCCCTCTCCTCTCTCTATCCCTCTTTTTATCTGTTTTTCTCTCTGTTTTTCTCTCTCTTTCTCATTCCCTCTGTCCTTTTTTCTGTTTCTCTCCCTCCCTTTCCTCTCACTCTCTCTCTTTCTCTCTGTTTCTCTCCCTCTCCTCTCTCTCTATCCCTCTGTCTCTCTCTGTCGCTCTTTCTCTGTACACATGTGTAAGCCAGCGGCACCTCTAATCTCAGGCCTTTGTTATTGTGCATGGAGTTGATGGGAATGGACAACCCCCCCCCACCCCCACCCCCCCCCCACCCCCCACCTCTTCATCAGTCCGCCTCCCCCGTCCCAAATCTGCCCCTCTGCTGACAAACAGCCCCACAGCCCAGGAGCTCCCATCCAATCTGCAGGAGATTACAATCAGGCCATGTTAAGATGGAGTGCTTACAGCTGTAACCCTCTCCCTCCTAGGCTTCCATACTTTTTCATCAGGAAGGAACTTCCACAGTGCTGCATTTGTATGGGAAGTGTAGTCCACGTATGACAGCTGTATGGGACTTGTCGTCATTAATGTTGTCCATTAGGAATCTGAACGACAGCAGTCCTAAATATGGAACGTTAAATCGGGGTGCTCACGCACACATGCACACGCGCACACGCACACGCACACGCACACACACACTCACACAAGCATGCAGGGTCGTTCTGCAGACTCAGGGTGGGAGGGCGAGGATTGGAAGACAGGAAATGGGATCAGGGCAGACGTTAAGGAATCATGTGTGATGTTATGAGCTATTGGAATTTTTTAATTCAGTCCAACCCTCGTTTCAATCCAATCTCTAAATTCAATCCAGTCCTAAATTCAATGAAATTCTCGGTTCAATAGAATACAAAATTCAATCCAGTCTTAAATTCAATCCTGTTCTCGATTCAATCCAGTCCTAAATTTAATCCACCCCTTAGTCCAATCCATCACAGACACCGTTTCATTGCATAGATGCGAAGAAACACAAGATATAAAATGGCAGCGTAGGGTGTGCAATCCGATGTAAGAACACTGCGGAACAAGGACTTCCTTCACCAAAACTTTGTGCCGCACTCTGACATTGATAAACCTGGCCCAACAGTTCCAGCCTGTTTCAGCCGCCTAATTACGGAGGCTAATTGAATCCAACCGCTATTAAGTCTGTGTGTGGAGTCCAGATAATTCCCCACGGGGGGAGGAGGCAACAGAGCAGTTTGCTGAGGAATGTCATTAAGGCACTTCTGAAAGAACGAGAGGAGAGTAGAGGAGACGAGAAAAGCTCCTCTTTTACCTTGAGAGAACATTACGAGTAAACATCATCGAATTAATTAAATTTCACCACCTTCTTTTAAAAAAAAACAACAAAAAACCAATCTTTCTGCCTCCCACTCAGTAAGGGGGTGAAGTGCGAGAGGAGGCGCTTCGGAGATAAACGTTTTTTTTTTATTGTTTTTTTTGGAAAGCTCCAGCTGTTCAGCGTGGTCTCTTTGGGATAAAGCGGGGTGACTTGAAGGCGCAAAGCGGGGTGACTTGAAGGCGCGTAGTGGGGAACTTACACAGCAGAGGAGAGAACAAGGCCCTTTCTTCCAGGAGATTTGGGAGAGGAGGGGAGGGCGGAGGAAGGGGGCGGGGTTCTGTCCATTTTTCCTGCTGGATCAAAGTGTTATTTTGAGTGACAAGCTAAGGACCCCCCCCCCCCCCAAGCTCTCTAGTCCCGTGGTAGAATTGAGCTTCTGAAAAAATTTTGTCTTATTTGGGGGCACAAAGATGACTTATTTATTGGATTTTATGTTTGTCAGGGGATTCTGTCTATGAAAGCTCATTTTATAAATGAACTCACATATGCAAGATGCACCTTAATTATGTAAAACTTTATGTCAGATGAGTCCTGAAAGAACTGTGTTGCTTTGCACGCACGCACACACACACAGCGCACGCACGCACACACACACACTCGCGTACACACGACAGAGACTGTCTTGGGTTGTATCTGGACCACGATCTTTGCACGTAATCGGTGAGTGTTTAGCACACACTCTGTACATTCTTTGTTTGGGCTCAGCAGAGCCATCGTTGCCAGTGTGCGAGACCATGCCGTGTCCTGCTTTACCACACAGGCCGAGCTGAGCCGAGCCGAGCCGAGCCGAGCCGAGCTGGGCCAGCTGGACGCAGAAAGCTTGTGTAAATGCATACGCTAGGAAGCCAAAGTGCAAACCCATCATCTAAACCTGTTTCGGCACCTGGATGGTGATGTGTATTCCCCCTGTCCGGTCTATTTCTGTCTCCCTCTCCTCTCTATCCCCCTCTCTTTCTCTCTCTCCTGTCCCTCTCTCCCTCTCTCGCCTGCAGTCTCCTCTTTCTTTTTCTCCCCCTCTCCTCACTCTCTATCTTCCCTATCTTTCTCTCTCTCCTGTCCATCTCTCCCTCTCTCGCCTGCAGTCTCCTCTTTCTTTTTCTCCCTCTCTCCTCACTCTCTATCTTCCCTCTCTTTCTCTCTCTCCTATCCCTCTCTCCCTCTCTCCTCACTCTCTATCTTCCCTCTCTTTCTCTCTCTCCTGTCCCTCTCTCCTCACTCTATCTTCCCTATCTTTCTCTCTCTCCTGTCCCTCTCTCCCTCTCTCCTCACTCTCTATCTTCCCTATCTTTCTCTCTCTCCTGTCCCTCTCTCCCTCTCTCCTCACTCTCTATCTTCCCTCTCTTTCTCTCTCTCCTGTCCCTCTCTCCTCACTCTATCTTCCCTATCTTTCTCTCTCTCCTGTCCATCTCTCCCTCTCTCACCTGCAGTCTCCTCTTTCTTTTTCTCCCTCTCTCCTCACTCTCTATCTTCCCTCTCTTTCTCTCTCTCCTATCCCTCTCTCCCTCTCTCCTCACTCTCTATCTTCCCTCTCTTTCTCTCTCTCCTGTCCCTCTCTCCTCACTCTATCTTCCCTATCTTTCTCTCTCTCCTGTCCCTCTCTCCTCACTCTCTATCTTCCCTATCTTTCTCTCTCTCCTGTCCCTCTCTCCCTCTCTCCTAACTCTCTATCTTCCCTCTCTTTCTCTCTCTCCTGTCCCTCTCTCCCTCTCTCCTCACTCTCTATCTTCTCTATCTTTCTCTCTTGCATGCGCTTTGTCTGCTGTGGAGTATGATCAGGAAAGACAACACAGCCAAAGGCGAGGAGAGAGGGAGAGAGAGAGAGAGAGAGAGAGAGGGAGAGAGAGGGAGAGAGAGGGAGAGAGAGGGAGAGAGAAGGAGGGAGGGAGAGCGAGATGGAGAGAGAGAGGGACAGATGGAGAGAGAGAGAGAGGGAGAGATGGAGAGGAGAGAGAGCGAGATGGAGATGGAGAGAGATGGAGAGAGGAGAGGGAGAGAGCACGAGATGGGGAGAGAGAGAGATGGAGAGGAGAGAGGGAGAGATGGAGAGGAGAGAAGGAGAGCGATGGAGCACACCTGCAGTTAGTTAATAATTGTGTTTATTCTAAGTCATACATATAACAGTATGTGTATAATGTTTATGGTGTATGCGTGTTGTGTATATTTTTTAACGAGTTCATTCTTATTTATTTATTGATTATTATTATTATTAGTAGTAACATTTGCTTTGGCAACACAGTACATGTCATGCCAATAAAGCACCTTCATATTGAATTAAAATTTAAATTGAATTGAGAGGAGAAAGAGAGAGAGAAGAGAGAGAGAGAGAGAGAGAGAGAGAGAGAGAGAGAGAGAGACTGGATCCCTTCTCAGCTCGATAGTCAGGCTGTAAAATATTTTTTTTTAATATGGGGAGTGGTCATGCGGACCCCCTCTGTCAGATCACTCTGGGTGGGATTATAAGGCTTGATTTTGCATGATATTCCTGTCGTACAGCAACTGCTTCACCCGTTAGGAGTCCTGCCGCCACCTGCTGTCCTACACCCTCCTACAAGTGAACTGCAGGTTTTCTGTCCATCTGTAAATGGGGCTTTTTTGGGGTTTAAGGTGTGTAAGGCGTGTAAGGCGTGTAAGGCGTGTAAGGTGCTTAAGGCATAAGAGAACGAAGGTATTGTGTGTGTTCTGGATAAGCGTTGCTTTTTCGTGTCAGCTGAACGCGGACGTGGACTTGCACTAACCGCGGTGTTATACAACACAGGCACAGGAAATTACTTTCCCAAAATCTCTCGTGTACCTGCTGTACTGGCGGGAGATGAATGGAGGAACGCCCGTATTCCCGGGAGGTACAGCGGGCGCCCCTGTTAATCTCCAGAGCTCCGCGATGCTGTAGCCGTTGCGATAGCTTCCAGCTGGAGCTGTACCGGAACAAGCAACCGGCTGAAAGCGCCGGACCCCAAACCGACAAATCAAAACTGGAGCGCCGGCGCTGATATTTACTCTCCACTCCGACCTGTCAGCGAGAGGCTGGATTTACCGCCTAAACCCAGCATACCCGCTCCTTGTGTTGAGAGACTGACCTGTGTAAATGGACTCTAGCCGTGCGTTTGCCTCGCAGAGCAAACCGCGGAGTGAATTATCGCTGCCACACCGGACGAAAAAATGGTCCGCTTTTCAGGTCACTGTGCTCTGTGTCCGCTTGGGCTCTCTGGTGTCAGCCGTGGCATCACAGGACCGTTTGCCCCGAGGATGGGATTATTTTGGGTGGCCATCAATCCTGCCAGTGTTCAGAGACACTAGGGGGGGGTGTGCCATGCCTTTTTCTGTCTAGAGGACGAGGCGTTCATGACACGGCTGAGATACGGCGAGGCAGAAACATGAACCGGACTCTGCGGAGTGGCCATTCAATCAGGGGAAGTGGTATGAGACGCTCGGTTATCTCAGCTGTAGGGACTACTTTTGACGGGATACAAAGTATTTATTCTATAATTACCCCAGAGTGAAATCCGAGCAAGGTGTACACTGGCGTTTAGCAGACATTTATAAAAACATTAGCGCTAATAGTTGGGGGGTTTCTGGTTGAAGGAGAAAAGAGTAAGAACAGGAGAGTTAAATGATCTTTTATGGTCTTTCCCCTGCAGTGTTTCAGACCTCTCATTGGATGGTTGGCGGTTCCCCCCCCCCCTGCAGTGTTTCAGACCTCTCATTGGATGGTTGGCGGTTCCCCCCCCCCCCCCCCCCTGCAGTGTTTCAGACCTCTCATTGGATGGTTGGCGGTTTTCCCCCCAAGGCTAGTGTCCAGGAGCGTGCTCATTTCCCGGTAAATAAAGTCGCTTTAGGGCCTCCGACTGACTGGCAGGTTGCTAGCGGCGGGCGAGGTACGGCACCAGCGCTGTCGTCACCCTCTCTGACAGTCTTTTAGGCGTATCGCCGCGCTCCGCTGAACCACGATTCGCCCCCCGGGTCTAAAGGAACAAGAGAAACGGCAGGTGTGTGAAACTCATTAGATGAGTAGGACACTTGCTGCTTGCGCCCTGTGAAAGAAGATCAAATCTTTTTGCTTATCTCTCTTATTCTTCTATTTTGGTTAGTCCACTGAATCTTTAATGGTGTGATTTTGGCTAATTTGCTGCGGGGGAGGTTGTGAACCTTGGGCCTCTTAGCAGATGTGCCGATTAGACCGAAGTGAGCATACTGAACCCTGTAATATCCATACTGTACCCTGTAATATCCATACTGTACCCTGTAATATCCATACTGTACCCTGTAATATCCATACTGCACCCTGTAATATCCATACTGTACCCTATAATATCCATGGATGTGATTCGTTTATTTTGTCAAATCAGAGAGAATAACTATTTAGATACCAGAGGATGCTGACGCAATATAAAAACCTGGTATTAAATGAATAAAATGCATGTTGCAAATGCATTTTTTTTATTTAAAAAAGGATAATGGCTGTATGTACCCTGTGCAAACTGGATTTGTTCTGCTCACACCTGCTCTTGAACTCTTAAAAAAGATCTGGTTATTCACCATTGAGAGGAATCAGGTGTATTTCAGCATGGAGAGGGCGATATTCCACTGTGATATGTAGCAGTGAGGGGATTGTGTTACATACACATTTTCTGTCTCATTTTACAAAGGCTTGTGGGTATTTGTTAGTTTTGATTCCTCTGACGAGAGATAAAAATGTGTGAACAGGGCCCTCCAGACATACTCTGGTCCCAGGTGTAGAACATGTCAGACTCGTTATGTCAGTATAGTCCAGAAAAAACAACTGTCTGTCATTCTTTTCAGCCATAATGTGGCCAGAACAAGCCATGCTTGCACACCTGTAGCTGAATTCAACATTAGTTATCATCAGGTGATGTTCTCAGTGTTAATTGTACAATAGTTAGACAATTTTGATTTCCCAAATATTTTCTGACAAATTTAATATAAAAAGTGAAAAATGTATATTCTTCTGAAATCAGAAGTGTGGTTCTGCAGATGTTTGTTATTATTAATTGAGTTTGTTATTATTAATTGAGTTTGCTCAAGTTGTTAAAGAGCTAAAGGTTCTTAGCGGATAGTAGAGGGTATATTTCACAACAACAATCATTTGCTTGTCAGCAGTTAGAACTGTTTGGTACAATATGTTAAGATAAAAATAAACCCAAACACTAAGACCACTTATGTCAGCTGTTTACAGTAAGTGGGTATGATTGCTTATAATGCCTGTGAATGTTATTATCTACAGGCCTAAATGAGTATGACTGGTTATAATGCCTGTGAATGTTATACACTTTCATTAGTGAGTATGATGGCTGCTTATAATGCCTGTGAATGTTATACACTTTCATTAGTGAGTATGATGGCTGCTTATAATGCCTGTGAATGTTATACACTTTCATTAGTGAGTATGATGGCTGCTTATAATGCCTGTGAATGTTATACACTCATTAGTGAGTATGATGGCTGCTTATAATGCCTGTGAATGTTATACACTTTCATTAGTGAGTATGATGGCTGCTTATAATGCCTGTGAATGTTATACACTTTCATTAGTGAGTATGATGGCTGCTTATAATGCCTGTGAATGTTATACACTTTCATTAGTGAGTATGATGGCTGCTTATAATGCCTGTGAATGTTATACATGTGAATGTTATACACTTTCATTAGTGAGTATGATGGCTGCTTATAATGCCTGTGAATGTTATACACTTTCATTAGTGAGTATGATGGCTGCTTATAATGCCTGTGAATGTTATACACTTTCATTAGTGAGTATGATGGCTGCTTATAATGCCTGTGAATGTTATACACTCATTAGTGAGTATGATGGCTGCTTATAATGCCTGTGAATGTTATACACTTTCATTAGTGAGTATGATGGCTGCTTATAATGCCTGTGAATGTTATACACTTTCATTAGTGAGTATGATGGCTGCTTATAATGTCTGTGAATGTTATACACTTTCATTAGTGAGTATGATGGCTGCTTATAATGCCTGTGAATGTTATAAACTTTCATTAGTGAGTATGATGGCTGCTTATAATGCCTGTGAATGAGCCATAAACCTTCAGGAGGCTGGTTCCCCTATGACCTTCCCAGGATTATCTGATGTCTGTACTGACCTTTGACCCCTGCTCTTTTGCTTGTCAGGGTGTACCCAAGCCCATCGCACTGGAGCCCTGCTTCGGTAACAAGGCGGCTGTGCTGTCAATCTTCGTCCGGTTACCACGGGGATCAGGAGGAGTACCGCCTCCCGGGCAGTCCGGTCAGTCTCTCCCTTTCTCAGATCTGTACGTTCTGTATCTCTCTCTCTTCTCTTTCCCCCTCCATCCCCCTCCATCCCTCTCTTCTTTCTCTCTCTCTGCATCCCCTCCTTTCTCTCTCCCTCCATCCTTGCCTTTGGCTCTATCCCTCTCTCTGGTCTCATCTCAAGGGGATACGTTGTGCTTTCTCCGTATTCAGTGTCATTCCTGTAGTGATATTATATTCTATGCACGTCTTTTAAAATCTCTCTCTCTCTCTCTCTCTCTCTCTCTCCCTTTTTGTCCCATGCTCCTCTGTCCTGCATCCATACTGAAATTGTGTGCAGTCTACAGCCTTAACTGTGTACAACACCGGTGCCAAAATACCCTAAATCAGGGGTGCCCAATAATCTTATCCGAAAAGCCCCGGGGTGGGGGGCGCAGGTTTCTGTTTTAGCCCATGAAGACACCTGTTTCTACTTATTAACTGGTCTTCAGTCAAGACCTTGGGCTAAAACCCATATTGGTCCTTTTCGGATAAGATTGGACACCCCTCTTCTAAACACTGGGCCGTCCTCCCCTCTTGTGCCACACTGTGGCTGCGTAGCTGTAGCGCTGTGGCTGCGTAGCTGTAGCGCTGTGCTTAAATTAAACCCTCAAGTCTAATGGGACCCCTGTTGTATGGCCTGGCACAGTCTCCAGTGTAAGTGTCCTTTGAAATATACACATATTATTTTAGTGATGTAAAATGCAGCTGAGACACCCTGAATTTATTAGTTATTTTACATTAAAAACAGTGTTGCTGGTGCCTTTTTAGCAGGAACAAGGTTTTCCCAAGACAGGATAGATCCTCCTAAGACCTGCTAATTCATCTTTCTCCCCTGTAGGGGACATACGTTTCTGGCCTTAAATTCAAGAACCATATATTCCACTATGCTGAAACCTAGACCACAAGGGACATTCAATAAAAAGTTAAATAAATAATATTTTTGAAAATATTTTTACTGCGGCCTGTTTCTGTCATCCAATACACTTGTATTTAAATACTTAACTTAATTTTTTCTCTCTCTCAGGAGGATAATGGGATATGGTGCTCCTTATTTTCTGTAACATTACTTTTAAAACTGAGATGCAGAAAGATACAGGCGTATGCAAACGCACCAGCGTCCTCAGCGCTCAACTCAAAATGAAACCTTTAGCCGCCCCGCTGTTCGTTCGCGGATCGCAGTTTTGCTGCTAACAGCTCAGCTGCTGGAAGCTTTGAATTCAGGCCAGACTCTAGTATTTAGCAGAATCCCAAGCATGGGCTGTTGAGGTTTTGTATATTCTGGTGTGCAGAACTGCCAGTCAGTCGTGAGGTGTGATGTCATTTCCTGTCCCTTCCAGGGCTGGCGGTGGCGAGCGCCTTGGTGGACGCCTCCCACCAGATGTGTTTGGGCTACAAGGAGAAGTCCGGCGCGGTGAGAAATCGCAAGCAGCAGCCTCCAGCGCAGCCGGCCACCTGCATCTGACCTGGCCCCGCCCCCTGCCCCGCCCTGCCCCGCCCTCCACAGCTCAGCCCCATGGACAACTGGGCGGGGCTTCGGTTTTGTTGGCACAGTCTTGCGCGTTAAATGGAGGGGTGTTGATTGACGGCATTCTGGAGAAGTTCTCAGCAGCAGAGGCGTGGAAAAGGGGCGTGGGGGCGTGTGACCCACAAATCTGGCGGACGTTGTCTCTGAAACCAAAAAGCAAGAAAGACGCTAAGCCGCGCTGCACTGTGTGGGAGGGGCCGCTCTGCACTGTGTGGGAGGGGCATCTCTTTTCCCTGCCTCGTTGGGTTCCGTCCTGAGGCGTTGGTTCAATTAATTTATTCTTCTTTTCTTTTAAATCAAAAAACAGAAATCCATACATTTCATTTACCATGGAAACGTTTTATCATGGGGGAGAGTCAAATCCATGCCATTCCACCTCTTTCTGAAACTGTTTCATTTAAAAAATATTTTAGTTTATTTTGTGTTTGTGTCTGTTTGTAGTCAAACAACTTTTGGTTTCATCACCAGAAATGTGAAATGTACCCCTTTTCCTTACCGAAGGTATCCATTTTGCTTTTTAGTAACTAAGAGCACAAGCTAATTGAAAATCCACATGTGGTTTTATAGCAGGTTTCTGAGTCTCAACCTGGGTTTTGTGCAAGGTTATATGTCTGATTTAAATTGTATTTTTTAAACATTATTTACAAACCACACTTGATTATATAACCACACAGACCCCAAGAACTAGGCTGTAGATAGCCTCTTTTGTTGTATGTTAAGCTTATTTGTGTCCTATAGGGTGGAATTTGGATTTGTATCCATTTTAGCATATTGCTAACAGTTAGAGGGGATGCAAGCAATTTAACAGTGCATTCTGGGTAACGTAGGCAGACAGGAAAGAAGTGAGAAGACCTATGATAAAAACATGGGCTCCATCGACTGGGAAACCACCTGTTCAGACTTACAACACTCACATTGAGACAGGAATAGGAATGACCTGTTTCATTTATTTTCTTCTTTAAATCTAACCGTTCACACATTAGGAATGTCACCCATTTACACAACCTGAGCTCACCAACATGAGCTGTATTTGTTATGACAAAAAAACCAAAAACCACTCATGCAACTGTTAGTCAAAGTTAAGGACACGGGTTGATTGAACACCAGCCTTAGTCTGGACCAGTCAAGGAGGCTACAATAGATTGATGTAATTAATTTCAGGCTCGGACGGCTGTGTGTTTTAGAAGCGGCGTCTGTCTTTGACACGGTTGATGTGGATCAGGAGGGAGCTCATATAAGGGAGTGAGCTGCTGCGTTCCTTCTTAATTTAATGTTTTGTGGTGATTTAGGAATATGTCTGTGGGCATTGTAAGCAAGGCTAGAGTCGTGCATCTTGTTGATGTTCTGTAAGTCTTTGCATATTTCTCTGACAGTAAGCATTCATCTTTTTTTGGCGGCAGGATATTACGGCATGAATCATAATTGTGCACAAAAAAAAAAAAAAAACAGTTTCCAGAGGATATTGGAGTCATTTTGAAAATGGTCCTGTCAGAAGCTTGGCTCTCCTCTCTCCTCTCTCCTCTCTCAGAAAGTTCTGTAATGCAGTCATTTGAACAACAGCATTCACTTTGTGAAGGTTGATCCAAAAAAATTTCTGTACTTTCCATGTGGAAAAAAATGGAAAATTCCCTGACATTCTGCGTAAATCCATAGAGTGGTACTCCAGAAAACCGTCTCATATTCAATATTCTGGGAGGGTAAAGGATGCTGTGGCAGGAGGGGGGGGGGGGGTCATACTTCCTGGATATAGGAACCAATCCCTGCCCTCCCACTGGGCGTTGCATTAGGATACATCCCCCTGCATGGCGCGCCCCCGCTTTACAACGCTCTTTCTCCAGACGACCCCCCCTCCCGTACATCAGTACTGTATTTTAGAAAAATGACATTTGCAGAGCTTCAGCCGAGCGGTTCGCGGGTTCGCGGTACTTTGGAGAGAACAAGCGAGCCTATAGGAGCCAATGACCATTCCTCCTTTCACTTCACCCGGTCTTTACTGGTCCATTATGGAGTGGACTCCAACTGTCCCCCAATCAGCCAATCAGTAATGAGCCCATTCTCTGCTGAGTGCCCCCCCCCCCCCCCCCCCCCAGAGAATCTTTCAGGAAATTAATAAGTATTGTGAGTCACAGTACACCCCCCCGCCCCCTCCGTATAGTCTACAGCGTCTCACAATGGAGATTAGAGGAGTGTGGGAGGGGGGAGGGGGGAGGGGGGGGGGTGAAATATGACAATATAGGAAATGGAAATTGTGACCGAACGGCTGTAATTACGCTCTGTATTTGCACTGGAGAATAATGCACAGCGTTAACTCTGGTTTGCGGAGCTCCGGAGGTGGCAGGGTATTGATTTGGATTGGGGCGCTTCACCATCTCCATTTTGTTTCCTGCCCCTCCTTTTTCTTTTATATTTAAAAAAAATAATAATGTTTTAATATCCATATCACCACTTTTGAGAAATGCAATACCTGCCTGGTACCCCTGACTGCCTGGTACTTGGCCTGTGTGCCAGTAACTGGAAAATTATCTTTCTGAGTGAATGTTCTGGATTGACGGAAGGATTCCCATTTCAAATTTTTATTTTTTTTAATGCAATGCCATAAATCTGCTTCCCAAGAACAACAAAGAACGGGCCCCATCTTAATAACATTGCACTCTTTGGGCTATAATATGGAAATTATAATATGTAATAATAACTAGTCAGAAACTATAATTTGATTATATTTTAATATGCGGTGCAGATCACAAGCAATAGTTATTTCAAAGCAGATTCATCACAGAACCCCAAGCCAATCACCTCACGCTGCTCTAATCATGCCCCTTCCCAACAGCTAATCACCTATATCCCCGCCCCCTTCCCAACAGCCAATCACCTCACTCTGCTCTAATCACGCCCCTTCCCAACAGCCAATCACCTATATCCCCACCCCCTTCCCAACAGCCAATCACCTCACTCCTCTCTAACCACACCCCTTCCCATCAGCCAATCACCTCTATCCTCTCTAACCACGTCCCCTTTTCAACAGCCAATTACTTCACTCCCCTCTAACCATGCCCCCTTCCCAACACCCAATGACCTCACTCCCCTCTAACCATGCCTTCTTCCCAACAGCCAATCACCTCTATCCCCTCTAACCGCGCCCCTTCTCAACAGCCAATCACCTCACTCTCCTCTTACCAAGCCCCTTCCGAACAGCCAATCACCTCTATCCCCTCTAACCACGCCCCTTCTCAACAGCCAATCACCTCACTCTCCTCTTACCAAGCCCCTTCCGAACAGCCAATCACCTCTATCCCCTCTAACCATGCCCCCTTCCCAACAGCCAATGACCTCACTCTCCTCTAAAACCGCTCACTTATCACAGAACCATGCCCCCTTTCCAACAGCCAATGACCTCACTCTCCTCTAAAACCGCTCACTTATCACAGAACCATACCCCCTTTCCAACAGCCAATGACCTCACTCTCCTCTAAAACCACTCACTTATCACAGAACCATGCCCCGAACCATGCCCCCTTCCCAACAGCCAATGACCTCACTCTCCTCTAAAACCACTCACTTATCACAGAACCATGCCCCCTTCCCAACAGCCAGTGACCTCACTCTCCTCTAAAACCACTCACTTATCACAGAACCATGCCCCCTTCCCAACAGCCAATGACCTCACTCTCCTCTAAAACCACTCACTTATCACAGAACCATGCCCCCTTCCCAACAGCCAGTGACCTCACTCTCCTCTAAAACCACTCACTTATCACAGAACCATGCCCCCTTCCCAACAGCCAGTGACCTCACTCTCCTCTAAAACCACTCACTTATCACAGAACCATGCCCCCTTCCCAACAGCCAGTGACCTCACTCTCCTCTAAAACCGCTCAGTTCCTGCTTGCCCTCGTAGAATACCTTTCTGGGGCTCCCTGATCACATGACACTAAACGGGTTGTAGAGGTACGTCATAGGCACACGATTAGCAAAAATGGCAGGTTTTTCGTTGATTGCAATTCTTTGTATCGGTAACTTCCTTCCATTCACTAAAACCGCTTAGAGGCTGTTTAAAATGGAGATCTTTGCTTTGGGCTTGGCCAGTAAGAGGGGCTTTTCCAACCTTACTGCTGACCCCCTGTGTATGCTTATTTCCCCCCTTCAACCGTATTTTAAACAGTGCAGGTCTGGTTCATTTTTGTTTGCTTTGTCTTTACACTCTTCATTTTCCCTCGAATGGATTTGTTTCGGGAGTCATCAGTCATTGAGCCCACCGCTGATTTAACCTGTCAGCCTATAATTGAGTCAGTTATAAAATGCAACTTCTTTCTAAACGAATCACTGGTAATATAGCACAGGAAATGTGTAGAGGCTGAGAGCTGGTCTCAGAGACTGTCCTTGGACGCGAATATTGGAGATTCATTCTTAAGAGGGTTCATAGCTATGGCGGACATAATGTGGACGTAGAAGGGCGAACTTCCCTCGACAGACATTAAAACAAACTCCGTTAATAAACTCAGGTTGTAATAACGGTTGGAAGAAGGAAAAAAAAAAAACCCTCAGCACGCCCAGGGGGAACCGCTGGACCGAGTTTTAGAAGCTCTCTTTTTAAATAGCTCTCTTTTTTCTTTTTAAATAGCTCTCTTCGCGTGGATGCCTACTGAAAGTGCTGTCAGGTGAAGTCAAGGATGTGTACTAAAAGGTGCTTCAGCGCTGTCCTTCAGATACCAACGCGTGGACGGTTGTGAGCTGGGTACAGAGCAAAGAGCAGCGTCGTGTAGAGATTAACAGGGAACAATAATCTTTCTGATGTTGGCTATCGTCAAATCGTCTTTATGTGGAATTATTAGAGACCTTTAAGCAATTGGTCTATGGCTTGAAATACAGAAATCTATTACAAAAGAAATACACATTACATTTATGATGAATAAAACTTAGAAAGTTTTATTCAATGCAATAAGGTTTTGTTGGTGTGAACCCAGTGAGAATGGCTTACAGCAGATTTCCAGGTTATCATAGCGCAGATTAGCATAGCACAGTTTAGCATAGCGCATATTAGCATAGCGCAGGTTAGCATAGCACAGGTTAGCATAGCGCAGTTTAGCATAGCGTAGATTAGCATAGCACAGGTTAGCATAGTGCAGTTTAGCATAGCGTAGATTAGCATAGCACAGGTTAGCATAGCGTAGATTAGCATAGCACAGGTTAGTATAGCGCAGTTTAGCACCGCATGCTCCTGTCCACAGGGGTTTTGCAGCGCTCAGGGGTGGGTCCAGAGTGAATCGCACAGATTACATTTCCACACACAATACGTTTACATGGCTGGATATTTACTGAAGCAGTTTGGTACCTCGATGGAGTGCAGCAGCCAGCGGCACCTGGGAATCGATCCCGCAAACATTTGACTTGCAAGCCCAGTTACCGAAACATGATACGACCCTGACGGCCCACGGTGGCGATGACGTCAGTCAGCAGAACGGGAGATTTACAGTGAGGCCTTTGAAGGGCTGGAGCCCTTGCTCAATGTCAGCAGAAGCGCTGAAGCTGCTTATTATTTTTCCCCTCCTCATTGACGTTTCCATTTTCCCGTCAGAAACGTGGATCTGTAGGAGCTCAAAGTTCGGCTGGGCTTCTGTTTCAGCGCTGAATGCAGAACACGTACGATCCTCCAAGACAAGTGATTGACAGTTGAGGTTTCAGAGATGAAACGGGAGTTTGGGAGCAAAAAAGAAGCAAGAAAAATAAGAAAAACAATGGAAAAAAGGAAGTGTTTATCTGACAGATGTTGCTTCCAAAAAAACTGCTTTTATTTGAATGTTTTTCTGGTTTCTAGTTTATTTTTTAAATCTTTCTTTCAAACTTTGATCTAGTGATATGCTGCAGACTCTGAAATGATTGGTTTAGATAAATATGCCACATTCCTCTGGAGACACTTCACATGTAAGGAACCCAATCTACACCCGTTCCGCAATTTCAAATCCCAGTCTCTGTTACCCAAATCGTGCTCTTGCAGGCCGGCGTGATGGATCGGTTGGGGTCCAGAGCCCTGCTGCGCTACCTGTATTTTGGGTTGAGGGGTAGTGCAGGCTTTGTTATTTCTATGGATTTATTCATAAGATTATTCATGGAGAGTGTGTTTCTCTCTCCGTTCTGATAACTCATTGGTGCTGATTTGTGATTCATGCAGCTTTTCTTGGGAGTGGAATTTCACAGGCTGGAAGACCTGGTGTCTGAGTGCTTTTACAACAAGAAAGAGAATGTCAGAAGGATGTCATGATTATTGAGGAGCAAGTCTCTTATTTGGAAAGGGGGGCGGGGGTCGGGTCATCGTCGACTCTAGTCACCAGCATGTGTCCATCTCAACTTCACACCCCCCCTCCCTTGTGCAGCACACAAGCGTATGCTAACGAGGTAATGATAGCATTAAGTACCTCCTGTGCTCTGGATGGAGGTCCGTTTGGCCAGAAGCCGGCGGTCTGATGAGGGCAAAGGGACGGCCTTTTGCAAGGCATGCTGGGCGTGGCCAAGCGCAAACCGAACAGACGGCCATCAACAGCCTGAAAAAAACCTAAAATGAAGTTAAAATTTACGTCCGTGTCCATAACACTTCCGCTAATTTCACAGCATGCCTTTAGCAGTACCCAGAGTATCCTCGCCTGCTACACTCCGCACACTTTTTGGATCCAATATTTTCCAGCCAATCACATGAGCTCAGTGATGTTGGTCTAAGGTGGAGACTGGTGATTCAAACAGGATGTGTGTGACACAGGGCGTTTATATCACTGCAGTAGCGAGTGCTGTTCACAGATTGATGGAAAGAAGACTTGCGTTGTGAGACTGGGCTCATAGGCCGATAGCCTGGTTTAATGGAGTGAGCAGTTCCCAGAATCCTCTCCCCTTCACTCTTAAGCCACAAACTCCCAGAATCCCCCACTCTCCTCTCTGTAAACAGCCATTGTAGATACAGACAAATATGTATAAGTTTGCATTGATTGCACTTTTTCTGTTTTTTTTCTTCTTTTATTGTAAATAATGGGAAAGTATTGTAAATTTTTTCATTTTTATCTGGAAAGTTCTTGCTTAGACAGACATTGACGAACCTGGAGAAATGCACTTTTGGTTCTAAAATGTGGACAAGGAAAATTTTTTATTGTAAAATAACTAATTTAAAAGTAATCCAACACACTAGGAATGGACAAAACCATGTAAAATGAGAACATTTTAACAGACCGTGTAACTATAAATATAAATACATAACGGTATGTACGTATGTATGTACTGTAGAGTTTTTGGTCTACAATAAAAATGAAAAATGTAAAAATCCAAATGTGATTGTCAGTTGTTTTATCCACTGACCTCCATGGAAATGTATGATAATTTGGGCCACACATGTTTTAAAAGCATTCATGAACAATCAGAAATATTAAATATGTTATTGGTCTGCCTATGAAACATTATCAATCAGAATTATTTATTAATGCCTCCATTATTTATGTGTTATGTCTTTGAATAATCGCCGGCTTTAAATCTTTATGTGGGTGGTCCACAAAAACCTGCCTTACGGTTTCTGTGAATCAACGCTGTAAGATTTCATGTTGCGCAATTGGCTTAAGGAAGACGGCTCTACTTTAATCGATTGCCTCCAGACGGGTTTATTTCTGCACATCTCAAAGCCTGTGTCATTCGGCCATTTTATGAGGCTTTTTAAGCCTCCCCTGTCAATGGCGACTGTACAGCTACTGGAGCCACTTCCTGTTCAGAGATTACAGGCCATTTCTGAGGTTTAAACCCTGACCTCAGTCAACCACACATTTTTTCACAGTAATATACTTTTATTCGATTGTGCTGTTGAACGGATGAGCCGCTTGGGTGACACTAGTGCTCGTTCTTCCATTCTTCTCCCCCTTTCTCGAGTTCTCATGTCTGGAGAAGAGATGACGGTGGGGAGAGAGAACACGCTGCAGGTCTGCTGCTCTCTGTGTATCGATCCGGTATTTAATTCTAACATACTGCTGCGTTAAATCCATTGGTAACGTGTCAAGGTTAAAATTTAGTGGGTAAATATGGCTGTGGGAATGTGCTCTAGGTGTGTACTCAGGGCCGTCTTTTGGGCGGTGCGTGACCGCCCCAGGCCCCACACTTCACAGGGCCCTGCGGTGAGAGGGGAAATTAATTTCAATAACCTCTTTTATTTTATTTTAATTTTTTAAATAAAATTACATTTATCTAAAATTAAAGCGATTAATTAAATGTAAAATTGGAAAGGAGGAAGGGAGGAGGAAGAGCAGGTCAACGCTGCTGAGGCAAGCGTGCTGTTGGTGGACTGCCCTGCAGATAACATTACACAAAATGCACTTTGCTTTTCTTTTGCTCAATTTCTCCAGTTAAACATTTAAAAATGATAATACTGTGGATTGTGGTACGACTATAGCTATGAACCACAAATTGTAGACTGTCCTATTGATTGTGGTGGAGCGAAAAATAATTGCAAAGAGTCTCGATGTATCTTTTTCATAAAGAGAGGCAAAAGGCAGGCAGAGGTGGGATATCATTCAAGTGTCACGAGGCGAAGTGCAAAGTCTGACACTGCAACACTAGAAAATGACTCTGCAATGTTAACACGTCGAACACATACGTCTTCACAAACATTGTCATAAACGTAGGCCGACTATAATGGGAATAATGATTAGAATCATCCGGAGAAATATGCGTGAAAAAATGCTGAATCAAATTCTGGTAGGTGCGACTCTTAATATGCTGTCAGTATTTATAAACTTTTATTTATATATCCCACCCTCTGCCTGCTTTTTACCTCTCTTTACAATGAAAACGCTAGTGTTCAACATCGTGAACTTTTGCAATTATTTTATGTTCCACCTCAGTCAATAGAACAATATACAACTCATGGTTCATAGCTATGATTGTACCACAACCCACAGTATTATTGTTTTAATATTGAGCAAACTTGTGGCGAGTTGTTATCGTTAATAACAATATTTTAATTAAAGGGCAGAGTAATGGCATACCCTACTAATTCTTCAATTGGTTGGTTGTACATGGTTGGTTTGTGTGATGTCATAGCTTGTAAATCCTTTGTTCATAGTTATATAATAGATACTATTTAAGCCTATGACGGGTTAGCTATGATGTCATCGCGTTAACAGCTGGGCCCCGCGTAGGTTGACTCGCTCCGGGCCACGCCCACCCTTGAGATGACCCTGTGTGTAGTGCAGCTAATTAGGTACAATGATTAGGTGGGAAGCTTTTTAGAAACACCATCATCCCTGCTAGGCTTTTTTTTCTTTTGATGGTATGTTCTGGGATTCTGGCTTTTTGCTTGTTTGGATTCTGGCTCTTTCTTCTCTTTCAGCTTTTTAGATTATTTGATGTGTGGGTGAAGCAGGTGGCCTATCAGCTGCTGGTGGTCTCTTCTGTCAGGCTGCTGTTGATAACCACACCTTTATTTCCAGCAGTAATGACGAGACTGTTGTTCTGGAATAGCATGGATCTGCGTCTGGAGCACTCCAGCCTCCTCCAGCAATTCTACTGAAAGAGTATTGATTTCTCTCTGCTCCAAGAAACACACCTCTTACACAGCGATGTGCATAGATTGGAAAATGTATTTTCAAAATAACCGACTCTCTACTGCTTTAAAAAAAATAAAGAAGAGAGTTATGATGGAAGGGCACAATCTTAAGTGTGAAGTTGGATGAGTAAGTAACATGGATTTTTCTCAGAATTTAACTTGCACAATAAAAAAATAAAAAAACTCATATCAGTTTTCATATTGAATTAGTTTGATAACACTTAATTTAAAAAGCTATCACGATGATGAATGTCTTGCATGGAAAAACTCCACAGAGATGGTCCTGACATAAATATCTGGTGTATGTCTTCAGGTAAATGTCTGAACATAAGGTACAGAAGGCATTTGAGGAATGCATGGACTAATGCAGGTGAGTAATGTTAATGGTACAGGTGAGTAATGTTAATGGTACAGGTGAGTAATGTTAATGGTACAGCTGTACCTACAGCAGGTACAGTATTTGGACAGTGACACAATTGTTGTTCTGTACTCCAGAACATTGTATTTGAAATGGAACAGTGGCTATGATGTTAAAGTGAAGACTTTCAGCTTTACTTTGTGGGGTTTTTACATCCATATATAGGTGAGTAGTGATGTAATCAATGGGCAATATTTTTCAAAATGGGCTGATTGACGTTGACTCATTACAGTGGGGGGAAACGAAGGGGGAAAAAATGATAAAAATCCACGCGTTGCGTCCATGATAGTCGGCGGCATGAACCCCCCCCAGGGTCCGTTATCTCGCGTAGGGAAGGGAAAAGGGCAGAGCCATGCTTGATACACAGGAGCCAACAAAAGATAGCATTAGCTCTAAGGCTAATAAAGAGTGGTAGATAGGGGAGAAAACGAGCACTAAACGGGGGTGACGGGTCGAGTAGGTTAGGATGGTGAAGTTGGGGGTCCTGCGGTCACTGTTGCCGTAGGATCCGTTCTTTGGCATTCGTCTCGGAGAAAACAAAGGCAGCTCTTGGTTGCGTGTGATTTCTGATGGTTAATTGGCTTTAGTGAGAGCTGTTCTGAAGGGAAGCGTTGCTGTTACATTTACCTGGAGGCAGAGTATCACCGCCGTTACATTTACCTGGAGGCAGAGTATCACCGCCGTTACATTTACCTGGAGGCAGAGTATCACCGCCGTTACATTTACCTGGAGGCAGAGTATCACCGCCGTTACATTTACCTGGAGGCAGAGTATCATCGCCGTTACATTTACCTGGAGGCAGAGTATCACCGCCGTTACATTTACCTGGAGGCAGAGTATCACCGCCGTTACATTTACCTGGAGGCAGAGTATCATCGCCGTTACATTTACCTGGAGGCAGAGTATCACCGCCGTTACATTTACCTGGAGGCAGAGTATCACCGCCGTTACATTTACCTGGAGGCAGAGTATCATCGCCGTTACATTTACCTGGAGGCAGAGTATCACCGCCGTTACATTTACCTGGAGGCAGAGTATCATCGCCGTTACATTTACCTGGAGGCAGAGTATCACCGCCGTTACATTTACCTGGAGGCAGAGTATCACCGCCGTTACATTTACCTGGAGGCAGAGTATCGTCGCCGTTACATTTACCTGGAGGCAGAGTATCGTCGCCGTTACATTTACCTGGAGGCAGAGTATCATCGCCGTTACATTTACCTGGAGGCAGAGTATCATTGCTGTTACATTTACCTGGAGGCAGAGTATCATCGCCGTTACATTTACCTGGAGGCAGAGTATCGTGGTGTTTTGGGCCGAGGCTGTGTGTGATAGCTCAAGGCTTCAGGTCAATCCAGTCGATCGATGCACACATACCCACAAACACCTGGTTGAAAAAGAACGTACTGCTTGCACACCATTGCAGACTCTGTACAGTATGTTATCTTAATTTTCTTTTCTACTTTAGTAAATATAGTTCATTTGAATTACATACATAACATTTCCGTTGGGTTTCAACCAAATATTGTACTACATTATTTGTGAATTATCATTAATCATCTCAGCATGCTCGTTTTTCCCCCCACTTTTCAGTTTTGAGTTTGCGCACAAAATACAGTTTTGATTTGAATCAACATTTCTGGGAGATTTGACTCAGGATCTACTTCGATTGGTTGGCATATTCAGAGGTGGGACTAATGATTGGTTGGTATATTCAGAGGTGGGACTAATGATTGGTTGGTATATTCAGAGGTGGGACTAATGATTGGTTGGCATATTCAGAGGTGGGACTAATGATTGGTTGGCATATTCAGAGGTAGGACTAATGATTGGTTGGCATATTCAGAGGTGGGACTAATGATTGGTTGGCATATTCAGAGGTAGGACTAATGATTGGTTGGCATATTCAGAGGTAGGACTAATGATTGGTTGGCATATTCAGAGGTGGGACTAATGATTGGTTGGCATATTCAGAGGTAGGACTAATGATTGGTTGGAATATTCAGAGGTAGGACTAATGATTGGTTGGCATATTCAGAGGTGGGACTAAGGATTGGTTGGCATATTCAGAGGTGGGACTAATGATTGGTTGGCATATTCAGAGGTGGGACTAATGATTGGTTGGCATATTCAGAGGTGGGACTAAGGATTGGTTGGCATATTCAGAGGTGGGACTAATGATTGGTTGGCATATTCAGAGGTGGGACTAAGGATTGGTTGGCATATTCAGAGGTGGGACTAATGATTGGTTGGCATATTCAGAGGTGGGACTAAGGATTGGTTGGCATATTCAGAGGTGGGACTAATGATTGGTTGGCATATTCAGAGGTGGGACTAATGATTGGTTGGCATATTCAGAGGTGGGACTAATGATTGGTTGGCATATTCAGAGGTGGGACTAAGGATTGGTTGGCATATTCAGAGGTGGGACTAATGATTGGTTGGCATATTCAGAGGTGGGACTAAGGATTGGTTGGCATATTCAGAGGTGGGACTAATGATTGGTTGGCATATTCAGAGGTGGGACTAAGGATTGGTTGGCATATTCAGAGGTGGGACTAATGATTGGTTGGCATATTCAGAGGTAGGACTAAGGATTGGTTGGCATATTCAGAGGTGGGACTAAGGATTGGTTGGCATATTCAGAGGTAGGACTAAGGATTGGTTGGCATATTCAGAGGTGGGACTAATGATTGGTTGGCATATTCAGAGGTGGGACTAAGGATTGGTTGGCATATTCAGAGGTGGGACTAATGATTGGTTGGCATATTCAGAGGTAGGACTAATGATTGGTTGGCATATTCAGAGGTGGGACTAAGGTACTTTAGGTACTTTCCCACCATGTCTTCAAGCACATTGCTAGTTAGTTTGGCCTTAATACTTACATCACTGAGTAGATTTTTTTTTTTTCAAAGGAAAGAGTCGTGTGCTTTCTGTGATTTGAGACGCCATTATTTGCACGTCTTTCAAAACATAACCATGCCTCACAATTATTTGAAGTGCCAGCAGATAACGTTTTGTGGAGAATTCAGGGACAGATTCTAGTGCTAAGACACTTTCCACATGCTTTAAAGGTAAAAACACATTTTATTACACAATACCATCGGAATGATCCTCTCACAATGCATTATAAAGTATTAATAAATAATTAATAACATAGTAACAAATATTTACATTTCCAATGGTTTATATTTGTTCAACATGAATAAATGTTACTGACTACATTAATTAGGAGAAGACTAGGGTTGCCAGATTGATGCTAGATTGAGACAATAACTCTCATGGCCACAATAAGCACGGTTGCTTTGTTGAATACGTATATTCCTATCTCACCTGTGCAGCTGTATTCTAACATAATTACCTTTTTATTGGTTTTGTCATTTCAATAAAGAATGTGACATGCAGTTGTGTGGATTTAAGCATGCAAAAGCCTTTCTTTTAATGATGCTTTTCTTTTTTCCATTTTCAATGAATAACAATGATCCTCTGATCCCTCTTTTTTAGGGTAACGGATGACTGGTTGGGTTCACACAGAGTGACTTGTTTATTTCCCGGCCAACGTAATCTCCATATGATTGAGCTGTCTGTGAGTTTTATCGAGCTTTCATTAATTTCCTTAACTAGGATCTGTCTTCAGTAATTTAAATCAGACAGGACTTCCTCTCATTCTCATCATTTCAGTGGCATGTCTCACCATCACAATGGCAGAAATTTACCATCAACAGGACTTTCATTGATGTGGAATTTCTTTTTATACCTGCCTGTCTTGTGTGTCTGATGAAAAGAGCTACTGGACAATGATTTCACACCGTTTTTCATTTCTTTGTACATTGGTCTGAGGTTTCTAGTTCTGTTCTGAGTAAAATCATAAAATATAAAAATGAAAACATGTACATAAAACGTCTTGTTCAAAAAGGCTCGATTGAATCAGCGTTTCATACCCGCGTACTGTGTTCACAAGCTTTGGATAACACGTGTACCCCACTGTCTGATTCCGTTTGCTGGATAACACGTGTACCCCACTGTCTGATTCCGTTTGCTGGATAACACGTGTACCCCACTGTCTGATTCCGTTTTCTGGATAACACGTGTACCCCACTGTCTGATTCCGTTTGCTGGATAACACGTGTACCCCACTGTCTGATTCCGTTTGCTGGATAACACGTGTACCCCACTGTCTGATTCCGTTTGCTGGATAACACGTGTACCCCACTGTCTGATTCCGTTTGCTGGATAACACGTGTACCCCACTGTCTGATTCCGTTTGCTGGATAACACGTGTACCCCACTGTCTGATTCCGTTTGCTGGGTAACACGTGTACCCCACTGTCTGATTCCGTTTTCTGTAGAAAAATGACACGGCTCCAGTTTTCTTTACTTTGCTTCTCTTGACTGTTTCCCTGAAAAAACGACCAAGGTCTCTGTTGGCTTTGTGATCGAGAAAAGAAATGCCACGGTACCGGAGAAGCTCGGTTCTTCTACGTTCCTGTGGATCAATAATCTTACACAATGTGATGAACACAATGCATTCAACCTTCTCCCGGGAACATACAACCAACTCAAGCTTATGCCACTTCCATTTCAGTACAGCCTGTCTGTAAGAAACTCAGTGAACAGTATTGTTTATCTCAAAGGGGCCCTGAAAATAGAAACAATTCCAAGAACAATGGCGTCATTTTACACAGATTGCAGGTTGTAAGATATGCTCGATCTGCTAGTACGCCTGAACGAGAACATGTCAATCATACGAATATCGCTGTTGATCATTATTTTTTTCACTGTGTGTAAAATGTTTTAGCCAGGTATTTATATGATGTGTTTAAAATAATTTATATCTAATAGCAATTACTCTCATAACTGCAATGTATATTATTACGTATGTGTTAGTAATATGTGACCATCTTTATTTTGTGGCAATAAAACATGCATTCCACACTGAACATTATTTAATTGCTGCTTTAAGTGGTGCAAAATTCTTAGATTTGTGGCTAATTAGAATTGCGTTCAAGATTAAAAAGGCAGTCATAAATGGTAAATGTCATAAATCATTTTAGCTTCAGGAATCCTCCCTTTGATTCCTGGTAAATTATGAGCTAGCAGAAGCTTTTTAAAGGACTTGTCTGTACCCCTTTAAATACCTTTAACCTGATATTCAAAGAACACTGAGAGAAAATAATTATCTGGGCTGCCAGTTGTACTGTATTAAAGGCCAACTTCACTTTATAAAAAAATTAAAATCTATTTAATATTTTGTCCATCTGTCAACAATCTATAAATGGCAAAAAAAAATAATAATTTAGGCAGCCTAAATCTGTATCTGTAAATTAAGTGCATTTCTCACAAATTATAATAATTTGGATACAAATAACTGTCATTTTTTTTGTTTAGTTTTGGCGATGCTCCTACGTCAGAGCGATTTTGGCCAGCTTGTTCCTGGAGTGAAAAAGCAGTTTTTCCCTTTATTGAATGCCCTTGTGAAAATTGTGTCAAATGTGTCTGAAAGTTTTTCGGAAAGGTATCGCATTCAACCGTAATCCTAAACTACGCTCTTTGTGTCTGTTGTCTTACATGTGTGAGACACATGTTCGTTGGATTTCTTTTCAAATTTGATTTCACAAATTAAACTCGGTCACTAATATGCAGCTTGGCTCACTTAAAAATGAATGCATACTGATTATTTATTAAATTCACTAAAACATTTTAATAAACAAAAATATACTGCATGTTTCAAAGAACCTTGAAGTGCCTGCAATCGTTGTGACAGAAACACATTATACAATACGTGAGTGAAAAAAAATGTCACATTAAAAAGATAATTGAATGAATAATTGGTCTTTAATACTGTATCCTGTGTCTGTTGGCGTAAGACCGTTGGAGCTTCATTTGAACATTCTCCTCAAGTAATTGATCTTTGTTTTAACCTTTCTGCATTGGAATGGCTTAAAAGGTCCGTCTGTAGCAGCATCTGGCCTCGCATTTAACGTAGCATCTGTGTAGAAACAGGGAAGCAATGTACCAAATTACCCGGAGAGTGTTGGGGTGTGGATGAACTGCCAAAATGGATTCCAGGTTACAGAAAAGAGAGGCTTCACTTGGAGTAATTTAGCAGCTAATGGCAACGATTGTAGCCGTTCCAGTGCGTGTGCATTCACCGCTAGGGTTTGTTTTCCACATCGCCGCACGGACAACTTTTGTTCCGAGCGCGACCTTGCCGTCTCTAATTGCGGGTGAATCGCGGGGAGGGAACTACGCGGTTACCAGGTTACCATCTGTCAGCGCGGAAGTGCAGCGGAAGCTCTGATAAAAGCAGAAGTCTATCGTGTGCTCACTAGGTGCTCACATTACATTACATTACATTACAGTCATTTTTTTTTTTTTTTTTTCAGAAAAGACACATACAGTGCAACAGAAAAGAATAAACATCGAAAAAAGACAGAGAGAGAGAAAAAAATTTTTTCACCCATACACAGCAGCTATCCTAGTACTGAAACACATGCAGTTCACAGTTAACTGGGTAATCAGCTCTAAAATAAAATTCTCTTCTAAATATTAATAAACTTGAATACACAGTTCAACAAGAACACATACCATGAGGTCCTAGATAAGTATCAGTCCAGGTGGAGTCTGAAAAGGTGCGTTTTCAGGCCACGACACAGACAGGAAAGCTCATAACGTCAGCATCGTACGATCATTCAGATTGGAGCAAAGCCGTGAGTGGATCCGATTCTGAATACCAGGCATCCTTGGCTTTTCAAGAAACATTGTCGGCTAGTACTGTGACATATCAGCCTGCGGACATTAACTATTATTTTACAGTATTTTGAACTTTGAGTGAAACGTTTTTAATGTTTTCTCCAATTACTACATGAAAAGCTCAACAAAAAAGACAATCAAATGAAAATTTAAGAAAAATAATAATAAAACTTGCTGAAAATGTATGATTGGAGAATCACTAGTTTAAAAAATAAATTGTTCATTCATTCTTTTATAAACAAACAGTGAGAATTAATTTTTACGAGGTGGTGAAGTTACAATGACGTTACAACAACGTTATTAACACAAGGTTTCATATAGCCTACCTTTACAGCAGGGACTCCTAGCACGTCAGACGGCAATCACTTAGAAAGCAGGTACGAACCATCCATCAGCGCTACGGGAGGGAGAATTGGGCCCCTGTTTTAGACTGCGGAGGCACGGGAGTGTTTAATGCCCCCCTCTCTAGACCCTGCTTGGGGCGGCGGATAGATTAGCGCTGACAGCGTTGATGTTCTATAGTACCAGAGAAGCGTCCCAGTTCGCTAATGACCCAAAACACAAAGGAAATATCTCAGAATACTGCTACAAAATGGAGGCGGTGTTCTTCATGAGGGATGCCGCTACCTTTACCCAGCGCCGTAAAAGCGTTAAAGTTTCATAAGCCTGTCCGCTCTGTGAAGCCACAGTTTTATCATTTATACGACCGCCTTGCCTCGTAATAACCTCTGAGAAACGGCCTAAAAGAGGGCAACAGTTACTTGATGGAGGGGGTGTTAGTAGGCACTTAGGGGGTGGGGGTGATTTGGGGATGTAGCTCATTTGGTGCGGCGTAACGCTCCTCTCCTATTCCAGTGCAGGTAGAGAGACGCCAGAAGTCGTATCATTCGTAACTCTCCTCTCCTATTCCAGTGCAGGTAGAGAGACGCCAGAAGTCCTATCATTCGGTAGCTTTTATTTGCAACGAATAACATGTATCCTGATTTTTACGAAATCCACAATCCAACCCCCCCCTCCACTTGATTTAAGATGTCCGCTGTGACAAACTGTCACACCCAACATCCCACCCCCACCCCCACCCCCCAAAAAAATTACAACCATCTGATTAGGTACAAAGGAAATGGGTAGGCCTTGTTCCTGCAAATCAGGGGGGGGGGGGGGGGGGGGGGGTTGCCTGCCAGTCATGGGCAACTGACCAATAAGGGCCTTACATTGGTTGCTTGTGGGTGGGGGGAATATCCAAGTATCCAAACGGATACAGAACAGCTTGATTCCGTACAGACACAGCTCATGAGTCCACTTTCCATTCCTGATCCAAATGCATTTAAAAAAAATATATAGTCCACTTTTCAAGAGTATTGTCAGTCTTCTTCTTACCGGTATAGTCTGTTGGAGTTATATTAATATATTAATCCTCATTCCCTTGAGGGACACAGGTAGTTAAGTTCTTATCCAAACACAATTTATATAATACGAGTGTTTAAAAAAGTATCAAGCATTGAATCATATTTCCCTTTTTTTTTTCTCCCAAAAATGTATTTTGGTGCTTGTACTGGAAATGTAACTTTTTTTTTAAATTTTTTTTTTAATTTTTTGACTAAATAATAACACAGAAATTAAAAATGACATCATTGATTCAAACAGTGACTGAAAATTACATTATGAAACACAAAGTCAGCTCGAGTGGGAAAAAAAGGATCTTTTGTAATTTTACACAGAGGAATGTACAAAGTCCTCTCTTGGGAGAGGGAAATATACTGTTTAAGACGTTAAAACACACTGCCACTCCAGGGGCGGGGTGTCGACTGACCCCCTCCCTTCCCTGTCCACCTCCCTAACCCCATCCCTTAGTTTTTGCCGACACCCTGTACATACATAAAACTGACTCAATTTAAAGACGGCCATTTTGGTTTCTTGTAGGGGTTCATTTCTGACTCCTTGAATAAAAATGCATCTCGCATAAACAGTCTGCTCTCTCTCTCTCTCTCTCTCTCTCTCTCTCTCTCTCTCTCTCTCTCTCTCTCTCTCTCTCTCTCTCTCACACAGACACACACACACACACACACACACCCTATAGAACTTGCAGGTGCAGTTGGGATTAAAGATCAGGACAGAAGAAGGCAGATATGGGCGTGGCCTTCTCTCCATGTACATGTACACATATATATATATATCTCCCAACCCCCCCCCCCCCCCACCCCCACCACCCCACCCCCAGTGCTCCACAGAGTCCAGTTCCAAGGTTGCTGTAGCGCCCTCTAGTGGTGACAGAATGTAAGCAGCGCAGGCAGCAGCCAGCTCCATCTGGCAAAGTGGGCGTGGCCGGGGGCGTGACCAGACGCCTGGTCAGAGAGCCCGTGGGAAGGGAGGGTGGAGTCACCCCAAAAGCGGTCCTTCTCCGTGGCCTGGGAACGAGGAGAGACCGGCGGTAAAGATTTCAGGCTTTGACTTTATTGTTTTTCTAAGGATGAATTGTGTCCCAACAGCTCGGCGTAAGCGGTAGAGATAAATGCAAGATGAACACGGTGTGGCACAGAGAAAGAGCACTACATCACGGTAAAGGCAAGTGGCTTTGTTGAGATGGTGAATAGCCACAAGAATCATGCTCTTGGCAAAATGTGCTTTCTTGCATCTCAAAAATGTATCTGAGTAAAAATAAAAATGTAAACAGTGGTGGAATGAATGCTGATTGTGACCGGGAATAACATGCACTCTGTGTGTAATAGATTATCACTGGGAATAACATGCACTCTGTGTGTAATAGATTATCACTGGGAATAACATGCACTCTGTGTGTAATAGATTATCACTGGGAATAACATGCACTCTGTGTGTAATAGAGTATCACTGGGAATAACATGCACTCTGTGTGTAATAGATTATCACTGGGAATAACATGCACTCTGTGTGTAATAGATTATCACTGGGAATAACATGCACTCTGTGTGTAATAGAGTATCACTGGGAATAACATGCACTCTGTGTGTAATAGATTATCACTGGGAATAACATGCACTCTGTGTGTAATAGATTATCACTGGGAATAACATGCACTCTGTGTGTAATAGAGTATCACTGGGAATAACATGCACTCTGTGTGTAATAGAGTATCACTGGGAATAACATGCACTCTGTGTGTAATAGAGTATCACTGGGAATAACATGCACTCTGTGTGTAATAGAGTATCACTGGGAATAACATGCACTCTGTGTGTAATAGAGTATCACTGGGAATAACATGCACTCTGTGTGTAATAGATTATCACTGGGAATAACATGCACTCTGTGTGTAATAGATTATCACTGGGAATAACATGCACTCTGTGTGTAATAGAGTATCACTGGGAATAACATGCACTCTGTGTGTAATAGATTATCACTGGGAATAACATGCACTCTGTGTGTAATAGATTATCACTGGGAATAACATGCACTCTGTGTGTAATAGAGTATCACTGGGAATAACATGCACTCTGTGTGTAATAGATTATCACTGGGAATAACATGCACTCTGTGTAATAGATTATCACTGGGAATAACATGCACTCTGTGTGTAATAGATTATCACTGGGAATAACATGCACTCTGTGTGTAATAGATTATCACTGGGAATAACATGCACTCTGTGTGTAATAGAGTATCACTGGGAATAACATGCACTCTGTGTGTAATAGATTATCACTGGGAATAACATGCACTCTGTGTGTAATAGATTATCACTGGGAATAACATGCACTCTGTGTGTAATAGAGTATCACTGGGAATAACATGCACTCTGTGTGTAATAGATTATCACTGGGAATAACATGCACTCTGTGTGTAATAGATTATCACTGGGAATAACATGCACTCTGTGTGTAATAGATTATCACTGGGAATAACATGCACTCTGTGTGTAATAGATTATCACTGGGAATAACATGCACTCTGTGTGTAATAGATTATCACTGGGAATAACATGCACTCTGTGTGTAATAGATTATCACTGGGAATAACATGCACTCTGTGTGTAATAGATTATCACTGGGAATAACATGCACTCTGTGTGTAATAGAGTATCACTGGGAATAACATGCACTCTGTGTGTAATAGATTATCACTGGGAATAACATGCACTCTGTGTGTAATAGAGTATCACTGGGAATAACATGCACTCTGTGTGTAATAGATTATCACTGGGAATAACATGCACTCTGTGTGTAATAGATTATCACTGGGAATAACATGCACTCTGTGTGTAATAGAGTATCACTGGGAATAACATGCACTCTGTGTGTAATAGATTATCACTGGGAATAACATGCACTCTGTGTGTAATAGAGTATCACTGGGAATAACATGCACTCTGTGTGTAATAGAGTATCACTGGGAATAACATGCACTCTGTGTGTAATAGATTATCACTGGGAATAACATGCACTCTGTGTGTAATAGATTATCACTGGGAATAACATGCACTCTGTGTGTAATAGAGTATCACTGGGAATAACATGCACTCTGTGTGTAATAGATTATCACTGGGAATAACATGCACTCTGTGTGTAATAGATTATCACTGGGAATAACATGCACTCTGTGTGTAATAGATTATCACTGGGAATAACATGCACTCTGTGTGTAATAGATTATCACTGGGAATAACATGCACTCTGTGTGTAATAGATTATCACTGGGAATAACATGCACTCTGTGTGTAATAGATTATCACTGGGAATAACATGCACTCTGTGTGTAATAGATTATCACTGGGAATAACATGCACTCTGTGTGTAATAGATTATCACTGGGAATAACATGCACTCTGTGTGTAATAGATTATCACTGGGAATAACATGCACTCTGTGTGTAATAGATTATCACTGGGAATAACATGCACTCTGTGTGTAATAGATTATCACTGGGAATAACATGCACTCTGTGTGTAATAGATTATCACTGGGAATAACATGCACTCTGTGTGTAATAGATTATCACTGGGAATAACATGCACTCTGTGTGTAATAGATTATCACTGGGAATAACATGCACTCTGTGTGTAATAGATTATCACTGGGAATAACATGCACTCTGTGTGTAATAGATTATCACTGGGAATAACATGCACTCTGTGTGTAATAGATTATCACTGGGAATAACATGCACTCTGTGTGTAATAGATTATCACTGGGAATAACATGCACTCTGTGTGTAATAGATTATCACTGGGAATAACATGCACTCTGTGTGTAATAGATTATCACTGGGAATAACATGCACTCTGTGTGTAATAGATTATCACTGGGAATAACATGCACTCTGTGTGTAATAGATTATCACTGGGAATAACATGCACTCTGTGTGTAATAGATTATCACTGGGAATAACATGCACTCTGTGTGTAATAGAGTATCACTGGGAATAACATGCACTCTGTGTGTAATAGAGTATCACTGGGAATAACATGCACTCTGTGTGTAATAGAGTATCACTGGGAATAACATGCACTCTGTGTGTAATAGATTATCACTGGGAATAACATGCACTCTGTGTGTAATAGATTATCACTGGGAATAACATGCACTCTGTGTGTAATAGAGTATCACTGGGAATAACATGCACTCTGTGTGTAATAGAGTATCACTGGGAATAACATGCACTCTGTGTGTAATAGAGTATCACTGGGAATAACATGCACTCTGTGTGTAATAGAGTATCACTGGGAATAACATGCACTCTGTGTGTAATAGAGTATCACTGGGAATAACATGCACTCTGTGTGTAATAGAGTATCACTGGGAATAACATGCACTCTGTGTGTAATAGAGTATCACTGGGAATAACATGCACTCTGTGTGTAATAGAGTATCACTGGGAATAACATGCACTCTGTGTGTAATAGATTATCACTGGGAATAACATGCACTCTGTGTGTAATAGAGTATCACTGGGAATAACATGCACTCTGTGTGTAATAGAGTATCACTGGGAATAACATGCACTCTGTGTGTAATAGAGTATCACTGGGAATAACATGCACTCTGTGTGTAATAGAGTATCACTGGGAATAACATGCACTCTGTGTGTAATAGAATCACTGTGAATAACATTCACTCTGTGTGTAATAGATTATCACTGGGAATAACATGCACTCTGTGTGTAATAGATTATCACTGGGAATAACATGCACTCTGTGTGTAATAGATTATCACTGGGAATAACATGCACTCTGTGTGTAATAGATTATCACTGGGAATAACATGCACTCTGTGTGTAATAGATTATCACTGGGAATAACATGCACTCTGTGTGTAATAGATTATCACTGGGAATAACATGCACTCTGTGTGTAATAGATTATCACTGGGAATAACATGCACTCTGTGTGTAATAGAGTATCACTGGGAATAACATGCACTCTGTGTGTAATAGATTATCACTGGGAATAACATGCACTCTGTGTGTAATAGATTATCACTGGGAATAACATACACTCTGTGTGTAATAGATTATCACTGGGAATAACATGCACTCTACATCACTGCCTTCAATCAAACCTGCAACCCCAGGAGCCTGATTCTCTACCTTTGCTAGCAGCAGAACTGAGGCTTCTATTGACCTAGCAAGCTGTCCCATAATCACTTAATAAATCACTTAACTTTATTTGTGTAGCACGTTTCATACATTGACAACATTCTGTGTGGGGAAAATAGATCCCGATATTGGGGGGGTTCTAATCCCATACCTGTGTGAGACTCACCTGTGTAGGTATCACCGCGCTCAGGACGCTGGGCTCCGTTTCCATGGCAGCGACAGGGGGTGCGGTGGCAGTGCTGAGGTCTTGGATCTCCGGCCCCTGGCTGGGCTCCCCCGCCTGGTTGGGGGTGGGACTCATGTCCGTCCCATTTCCGAAAGCCACAATGGCGTTTTCTGTGTGGGGGAGAGGAGGGGTGGGTGGGTTATAACTCCTGGTCTGGTGGGTTATAACTCCTGGTCAGTGGGTGGGTTATAACTCCTGGTCTGGTGGGTGGGTTATAACTCCTAGTCAGGGTGGGTGGGTTATAACTCCTGGTCAGGGTGGGTGGGTTATAACTCCTGGTCAGGGTGGGTGGGTTATAACTCCTAGTCAGGGTGGGTGGGTTATAACTCCTGGTCTGGGTGGGTTATAACTCCTGGTCATGTGTTATAACTCCTGGTCAGGGTGGGTGGGTGGGTGGGTTATAACTCCTAGTCAGGGTGGGTGGGTTATAACTCCTGGTCTGGGTGGGTTATAACTCCTGGTCATGTGTTATAACTCCTGGTCAGGGTGGGTGGGTGGTTGGGTTATAACTCCTGGTCAGGGTGGGTGGGTTATAACTCCTGGTCAGGGTGGGTTATAACTCCTGGTCGAGGGCGGGGTGGGTTATAATAGACAGATGACGGTATGAATTACAAAAGTGTGTTAAAATCATGCGTTAACTCACACATGATATAACCCTGTTATACTACACATAGCATAACCTTTCTATAATGGCACACTCATTGACCAAAAATGTACGTACATGCAAATATATTTCATACATCAGTTACATCCTTGTGTGTCTCATTCATAAAATTACACACAATAACTTGCATGAGAAAATATACCTACAAGAAATCTTTGCCACGGAATATGTATGACATCACCACCCTGTGAATGTGACATCACTACTGGAGAAGCAATAGCAATGTGATTGGTTCTCTTCTTTGGGGACCTTGGTCTTTAGCTGTGCGGGCCAATCACATCTCTCCTTGTGCGGAGCAGTGACAGTTCTAAACTCAGAACAGGCCTACTACCTACTAGCTACTACCTACTGCCTACTGCCTACTGCAAATATGCAATAACAAGTGAGAGAGAGAAAGAAAGCGAGGGAGAGGGAGAGATAAGAGGCAGTTACCAGTTCTTGGTGACTCACAGATCTCTCGCTGTTATGAGTACAGGAGGAGTTGAAGTGCAAAGTGAATGGCTGTGTTCAGCCCTAAATATTCCCTGCAATTAACATCAGTATAATCCCTGCTAAGTGGGGACTCGAGTGGTGTTGTTTTCAGCTTTGAAATTAGCTGAAAGTATCATCTTTTTTTCTGGTACTGCTTCAACACATGAAAAACAAATGATCAAAAGTGAACGAGAATAGCAACCTTCTCGCTCTCCATGAGATTAGACATAATGCCATATAATGAACAATGCCATTGGGATAGGCTTAAATGCAGCCCCGGGCTCTTAGCTATATGGATCTATTGGGTCACTTTCATAATTCACATATGCTAGATGAATTTAGGTTATTTCTGATATGTTATTGCTGCTAGGTAAAGGAAAGCAAGTATACAGGTGAAAATACATGGTAAAGAGTTTAAAATGGCTTTAGTACATCAGCCAGAGGGTAATTTTATACCTATATACTCTGCATATTCTAAGTCAGGCATCCTCATTCTTATCCAGAAAGGGCCGGTGTGGGTGCAGGCTTTTGTTTCAACCAAGCAGTAAAGGCCCGTCCACACCAAGAACGATAACTATAAATATATTGCTTTAAAAATCGTTCTAACTCAAGTGCATGGCGGAGTCATAACGACAACAACAGTGACGAACGATATCGTTGGGATGACTTTCAGAGCGATTTGAAACACTGACAGCCAATCAAAATCCATCAGAATTGACAGGGTGTGCTTGGTGCCACTGTTTACAGAACATTATCGTTCATCAGTGTGGACGGGCCTTTACACACCTGATTCTACTAATCAAGGTCCTTAGCAAAGACTCTAGTGGTTGATTAGTAGAATCAGGTGTGTAGCTGCTTGGTTGAAACAAATGCTTGCGTCCACACCAGGCCTTTCTGGATAAGATTGAGGACCCCGGGTCTAAGTGATACCCTGCGGTACTACGTGCAGTTTGAAACCGGGTCACCAATGCGACAAATTGTTTAGTCAAAAACTTTCTTAGTCTGAACTTCCCTAATTTGAGGGGTGAGGTGAATCATGGTGAACACAATGTGGCAGGAGTTACATAAAAGGCCTACTTCAACTACAAAAAGCTTCTTATTTTCATCAACAGGAGAGAGGCATCAAAACAGCTTAAATGGCTTTAAAAACTTTGACAGTTTAACAACTTGATAAGTTAGTTCCAGCCTGCTCAATATGCAGTTTCCCCAAGCTGAGCCGGCATGCGCTGCAGGCTGGTCCGCCAAACTCTAAATTGAGTTTGTCTCTCCTTTTACTTAAAGAGCACTCATCGTTGCACAAGAATGCTCCTTTGTGGCCTCGTTAAGCTATGGAGCTTGTAACCGTCCCAACTTTTCTTTCATCAATTTAGCTTCTAATTCATCGCTGCCTATTTCTCCTCTCTGACCAGTGTAACACTAAATCTTTTCATTTCCCTGTGAAATACAGACCAGAGAATATGGGTCATGCTCAGTAAACCAGACTAGCTTTGGCATAAAAGTATTATTATTTTTTACACTTTCTTCACAAAGTCACACCCCCACAGCCTACCCACCAACATTTTCAGGAGTGTCAGTAAAAATCTTTTTATCTCCTTTTATTAATTTTCCTATATTTCTTAACACCGTGAGCACAGGAGAACCATGCGTTAGACCTGACACAACACATGCTTATTTTCAGGAGTCAGGCTGACATCACTGTAGAGCAGCGTTGTTAGCTGGAGGTAGCTGCTAATTAACTCTGGGTAGCATGCACAGTCTACACACCACAGCACATGATCAGTCTAACTCTGTGGTAACCAGGTAAACTCAGAGTACATCTATGGGTTGTTTAAGGCGTAGTTTTAACTCATTAAGTGTAGGCCTTAAGGTGCAGTTTTAGCTTGTCGAGTATAGGTATTAAGGTGTAGTTTTAGCTTGTCACGTATAGATATTAAGGTGCAGTTTTAGCTCATCACGTGCAGATATTGAGGTGTAGTTTTAGCTTGTCACGTACAGATATTGAGGTGTAGTTTTAGCTTGTCGAGTATAGGTATTGAGGTGCAGTTTTAGCTTGTCGAGTATAGATATTAAGGTGCAGTTTTAGCTCGTCACGTACAGATATTGAGGTGTAGTTTTAGCTTGTTGAGTATAGGTATTAAGGTGCAGTTTTAGCTTGTCGAGTATAGATATTAAGGTGTAGTTTTAGCTTGTCACGTATAGATGTTAAGGTGCAGTTTTAGCTCGTCACGTATAGATATTAAGGTGTAGTTTTAGCTTGTCACGTATAGATATTAAGGTGTAGTTTTAGCTTGTCGAGTATAGATGTTAAGGTGTAGTTTTAGCTTGTCTAGTACAGGCCTTAAGATGTAGTTTTAGCTTGTTGAGTATAGGTATTAAGGTGTAGTTTTAGCTTGTCAGGTATAGGCATTAAGGTGTAGTTTGAGCTTGTCACGTATAGGTATTAAGGTGTCGTTTTAGCTTGTCAGGTATAGGTATTAAGGTGTAATTTTAGCTTGTCAGGTATAGGTATTAAGGTGTAGTTTTAGCTTGTCAGGTATAGGTATTAAGGTGTAGTTTTAGCTTGTCAGGTATAGGTATTAAGGTGTAGTTTTAGCTTGTCAGGTACAGGTATTAAGGTGTAGTTTTAGCTTGTCAAGCATAAGTATTAAGGTGTAGTTTTAGCTTGTCAGGTATAGGTATTAAGGTGTAGTTTGAGCTTGTCAGGTATAGGTATTAAGGTGTAGTTTTAGCTTGTCACGTATAGATATTAAGGTGTAGTTTTAGCTTGTTGAGTATAGGTATTAAGGTGTAGTTTGAGCTTGTCACATACAGATATTAAGGTGTAGTTTGAGCTTGTCAGGTATAGGTATTAAGGTGTAGTTTGAGCTTGTCAGGTATAGGTATTAAGGTGTAGTTTGAGCTTGTCAGGTATAGATATTAAGGTGTAGTTTGAGCTTGTCAGGTATAGGTATTAAGGTGTAGTTTGAGCTTGTCAGGTATAGGTATTAAGGTGTAGTTTGAGCTTGTCAGGTATAGATATTAAGGTGTAGTTTGAGCTTGTCACGTATAGATATTAAGGTGTAGTTTGAGCTTGTCAGGTATAGGTATTAAGGTGTAGTTTGAGCTTGTCATGTATAGATATTAAGGTGTAGTTTGAGCTTGTCACGTATAGATATTAAGGTGTAGTTTTAGCTTGTTGAGTATAGGTATTAAGGTGTAGTTTGAGCTTGTCACATACAGATATTAAGGTGTAGTTTGAGCTTGTCACATACAGATATTAAGGTGTAGTTTGAGCTTGTCAGGTATAGGTATTAAGGTGTAGTTTGAGCTTGTCAGGTATAGGTATTAAGGTGTAGTTTGAGCTTGTCAGGTATAGGTATTAAGGTGTAGTTTGAGCTTGTCAGGTATAGATATTAAGGTGTAGTTTGAGCTTGTCACGTATAGATATTAAGGTGTAGTTTGAGCTTGTCAGGTATAGGTATTAAGGTGTAGTTTGAGCTTGTCATGTATAGATATTAAGGTGTAGTTTGAGCTTGTCAGGTATAGGTATTAAGGTGTAGTTTGAGCTTGTCAGGTATAGGTATTAAGGTGTAGTTTGAGCTTGTCAGGTATAGGTATTAAGGTGTAGTTTGAGCTTGTCAGGTATAGGTATTAAGGTGTAGTTTCTGCTCATCTTTGCATCCCTTTAAAGTGTAAGCAGTGTGAGAGAACAGGCAGTTTGTTTGGTCTGTTAAACCTAAAGCAATTCCACTTTCCTCTCATGCGTTTCCTCGGGCTCGGCACCGCCTGCTCTTGGGTTCATAGCAGCCCCATTAACTTCTATGGGAAATTAAATTAGCCCCAATTACAGAGGCGTTCAGGAGCTATTTGAGTCTGTCTCTCAGCAGTGGGTCAAAGTAAGGAGCTGTAGTTTGCAAATGCAAACTTTAAACGAGAGGCGAGATAAACACTGTTTCCATATCAACAGCCTTATCAGGATATAGGAAATAGAAAGTCGTGAAAAACTCTGGGCAAGTCACTCCCTTCTTCTTTGGTCAGGTCTGAATAACTTCTTTTTCCAATTAATTTATCACTTCTTAACTTTTTTTGTTGTTGTATGGGATCTGAGAGAGACCGAAAGCAGCAGGCCCGGAGGCCAATCAACAGGCATGTACGTAGGCCAATCAACAGGCCCGGAGGTCAATCGGCATTCGTCTGGGTTTAATTTAAAACCTTTGTATTTTTTATTTGCATCCCTTTGTATTTCTTCTCTGAAGGAGCGCTACACTCTTTTGTTATAAAACTGAACCCTGATGTGAGGAGACCAGTCTTGTTTCAGACTCAAGCTCTATCTGACGCACAAGCTCGGTTTTGACGCACAAGCTCGGTTCTGACGCACAAAAGCTTGGTTCCCAAGTTCCCAACTACACTCATTACCTGTGATACAGAGCCTAAATTGAATATTATGGGATGTTAAAGATCACAGCCTCGTCACCAAGCGCTGCTTTTAGAACAGACACACCAGCCCAGTTGGGAGAAAAGGTCAATTAAATGGTTGGGGATGGCCTTGGGTAGGATATATTCACAGGTCCAGACACTGTTGGAATGCTGGAGGACGGCCTTGGGCATCTGGATGGCACCAGTCATCGCCGAGCAACACAAGGCCGAGCGTCTCTTCCCGTCTGTGATAGTCAGTTTTGCTCTCCTCTGCAGAGATGGAGCCCACGCCTCCTCCCTTCTCCTCCTTCTCCTCCTTCTCCTCTCCGCAGGATGAGTGCTGATGAATTCACAGGCCTAGAATGCCTTTCCATTCAGAAATAATTGGAGATTCTGCACGTATCAATAGACATTGAACCCAGACGATCGACAGGTCTAATGAGTATTCTTAAGTGCCTGCCTTCATTAGAACACCAACCTCAGCACTACATGGGCTGAACTCACAAACAATACTATGCACAGCCTTGCAAAAAAAAGAAAAAAAACTGAAGTTAATAAATAAATACATACATTTCTCATGTCTAAATACAATGCTCAAAAAAATTAAGGGAACACTTAATCATCACAGTATAACACCAAGTCAATTAAACCAAACTGGTCACGCTGGATGATGTTGCAGGCAGCATAACATTCGCCACGGCGTCTCCAGACTCTTTCACGTCTGTCACATGTGCTCAGTGTGAACCTGCTCTCATCTGTGAAGAGAACGGGGTGCCAATGGCGAACCTGCCAATTCTGGTGTTCTCTGGCAAATGCCAATTGAGCTGCACGGTGCTGGGCTGTGAGCACAGGTCCCTCTACAGGACGTCGGGCCCTCATGCCACCCTCATGGAGTCTGTTTCTGACAGTTTGGTGAGAAACATGCCCACGAGTAGCCCGCTGGAGGTCATTTTGTAGGGCTCTGGCAGTGCTCCTCCTGTTCCTCCTCGCACAAAGGAGCAGATACCGGTCCTGCCGCTGGGTTGTTGCCCTTCTACGGCCCTGTCCAGCTCTCCTCGTGTAATGGTATCTCCTCCATGCTCTTGAGACTGTGCTGGGAGACACAGCAAACCTTCTTGCGACGGCACGTATGGATGTGCCATCCTGGAGGAGCTGGACTACCTGTGCAACCTGAATGGGCTGCAGGTACCGCCTCATGCTACCAGTAGTGACAAGGGCACTAGCAAAATGCAAAACTAGAGAAAAATCAGTCAGGAAAGATAAGGAGAGAAATGGTCTGTGGCCACCTCCTGCAAAACCATTTACTTTTTGTGGGTTGTCTTGCTGTTGCCTCTCCTGTCCATCTGTTGTCACTTTCATTTGCACCAAAGCAGGTGAAATTGATTCACAATCGTTTAGGCTTCCTAACTGGACAGATCGATATCCCAGAAGTTTAATTGACTTGGTGTTATACTGTGCTCAAAGAATTGAAGGGAACACTTAATCAACAGTGTAGAATGATGGGTTAAGGGACAGTTCACCCGACACCATACCAAACGGAGCATTTCACACACAAGCAAAGTGACTCCTGTCCTGTTTTAATTAGGCTGTGGTCCCATTACGCCGTTACACAAAATAAGAGAGGATCCATTAACTGCGTGAAGCAGAAAAGAAAAGCCCACCGTCGGTGACAGAAGAAAGAATGTGTGATGCATACCGCATAAAACAAGAATGGCAGCTCCACCACGCTGTAATTTATCTGTTTACAGCCCAATAAAAACTCTATTCATCTTGGTGTAGATACGTCTGTGGGAGACGGATAAAAGACATGTCCCCCCTCATAGTAATTATCCTGCAAATTGTTTCTTTAGTTATGTTATTTGACAACCATTTTATCACTGCAATTTATTCAGAATGTACCTCATTTATTCCAGGAAATAACGTTATATATGTTGTCATTTTCAAAAGCAAGGAATTGTCAAAGCCAATTTTAGAAGTACCTCCCACTTTATTAAATGTTTGTAGATGTACTGTATATTGGTGCAAGCCTGGTTAACAATACATGCACATGAAACAGTGAGTTAGTGCTCGACCAGTAACTTCCTGCAGGTTTTCACTTAATGCATAAGATCCTGTCACTCTTGTAGTTCACTAAACAGTATGAATGTGGGGGGGCACGGTGGTGCAGTGGATATCACTGTCGCCTCACAGCAAGAAGGTCCTGGGTTCGAGGGCCTTTCTGTGTGGGGTTTGCATGTTCTCCCCGTGTCTGCGTGGGGTTTTCTCCGGGTACTCCGGTTTCCTCCCACAGTCCAAAGACATGCAGGTTAGGCTACTTGGAGACTCTAAATTGCCCAGGGGGGTATTCCTGTAGTCCTGATGCATGCTGGGATAAGTGATTACAATTTATAATCCTCAAATTATTCCTCCCAATATATTAATTTGTCTGCAGAAACCTTGAACAAGAAATATTCTCAGAAAGAAATCTATGACACAGTTATTGAATGCTTTGTATTTTCAGCTTGTGTGAATGCCGCCCAAGCTAAGGCTTGCCTTAGCTGTTAATTTCCTACGCATGTGAATCTACACCAGGGCAGTGAAGTAATACTGTAGTTTCTGTGTACCAACAGTTCAGGTAAGTCACCCAGGTAAGTACAACACCTGGACATCCAGAAAGTAAATGCAAGCCATTACTGCGTTCACTGCTGCGGAGGGCGTGACTCACTTAGGCAGGTGTTGTCAGTGAAGTAGGCCAGAAAGTAAATGCAAGCCATTACTGCGTTCACTGCTGCGGAGGGCGTGACTCACTTAGGCAGGTGTTGTCAGTGAAGTAGGCCAGAAAGTAAATGCAAGCCATTACTGCGTTCCCTGCTGCGGAGGGCGTGACTCACTTAGGCAGGTGTTGTCAGTGAAGTAGGCCAGAAAGTAAATGCAAGCCATGACTGCGTTCACTGCTGCGGAGGGCGTGACTCACTTAGGCAGGTGTTGTCAGTGAAGTAGGCCAGAAATTCGACGCACTGCTCTTTCTGGTTCCCGCTCGCAGTGCAGGAGCACCAGGGCGCCACGTTGTAGGTGGAATTATCCAGGTAGTTCGGGGTTATTGTGCTTCCTGTGGTGAAAAAAAGAGGTGTGGTTTGCATACAGTTATTCAGACCTGACCAATAGAACTCAAATGCATGCAGTTATTCAGACCTGGCGAATAGAACTCAGAAGGGGGTCCATCTCTGCGTGAAATTGTGAAAATGACGAGCGGAAGATCTAGCCCTGGTTTAAACATGACTGAGGCCCTGAAACAATTATGGCTTACACCTGAAAACAGGACTCAAACATTGCTTGTAAAAAAAATAATAAAAAAGGCCAAAAATTGAGACTGTTCCCAAAAAAATAATAATACAAAAAAAGGAAAAGGTTAGGTCTTTTTATGATAGAAAAATATAATGGAAAACGATCAAATCTCAAAAAAATTGATTTTTAGCTGAAAGTGTACTGTGTACTGCTTGCACTGCACAAATGGTGCATTTCTACAGTGGACCTCATCTGAGCACGATTCACCTGAGCACGATTCACCTGAGCACGATTCACCTGAGCACGATTCATCTGAGCACGATTCATCTGAGCACGATTCATCTGAGCACAATTTACCTGAGCACGATTCACCTGAGCACGATTCATCTGAGCACGATTCATCTGAGCACGATTTGGGATTGCAGAGTTGTGCTCGTAATCTGATACTTTTTCAGTAGTTTGAATCTGTAGAAGACGTTTGGTCACTTTCAGGTCGTCTAAGATAAAGTCACTTTCCAAATATATCTCTGCAAAAAAAGGCCCCTGGAGTCATTGTGATGACAAGAACCAGGCAAACTTCTAAAGCGAAATACAATCTCAGCACGCTTCTGGGTCCAGGGCCGGTCTCTGCAATGTCTTTTATTTCTTTGTAGAATTTATCGCGGAGTGCGAGTGCATCTCGGGCCATTGTTTGGCAGGCAGGAGGAGGGGAAAAAAGAATTGAAAAAAAGACAAAGAAAGAGGCGCAATCTTTCAGACGGGCCTCAATCAATGCTGCACTTCTAGAGCTTCATCTTCCCAGAACTGCCCCTCACCACATCGATTGCTTTTGTCTGCCAAACGCAACAAGCCCAACCCAGCAACTCCCCGTGCATAACGGCGCACACTTTCATCTGCCAGGAGTACCCGCCAAACCCCTGTCTTTTATCCTCCACCACTCTCTCTCTTTTATCCTCCACTACTCTCTCTCTTTTATCCTCCACCACTCTCTCTCTTTTATCCTCCACTACTCTCTCTCTTTTATCCTCCACCACTCTCTCTCTTTTATCCTCCACCACTCTCTCTCTTTTATCCTCCACTACTCTCTCTCTTTTATCCTCCACTACTCTCTCTCTTTTCTCCTCCTCCACTACTCTCTCTCTTTTCTCCTCCTCCACCACTCTCTCTCTTTTCTCCTCCACTACTCTCTCTCTTTTATCCTCCACTACTCTCTCTCTTTTCTCCTCCTCCACTACTCTCTCTCTTTTCTCCTCCTCCACTACTCTCTCTTTTATCCTCCACTACTCTCTCTTTTCTCCTCCTCCACTACTCTCTCTCTTTTATCCTCCACTACTCTCTCTCTTTTATCCTCCACTACTCTCTCTCTTTTCTCCTCCTCCACTACTCTCTCTCTTTTCTCCTCCTCCGCTACTCTCTCTCTTTTATCCTCCACTACTCTCTCTCTTTTCTCCTCCTCCACCACTCTCTCTCTTTTCTCCTCCTCCACTACTCTCTCTCTTTTCTCCTCCTCCACTACTCTCTCTTTTATCCTCCACTACTCTCTCTTTTCTCCTCCTCCACTACTCTCTCTCTTTTCTCCTCCTCCACTACTCTCTCTCTTTTCTCCTCCTCCGCTACTCTCTCTCTTTTATCCTCCACTACTCTCTCTCTTTTCTCCTCCTCCACTACTCTCTCTTTTCTCCTCCTCCACCACTCTCTCTCTTTTCTCCTCCACCACTCTCTCTCTTTTATCCTCCACTACTCTCTTCTTTGTCCCCTTTCTCTCTCCACCTCTTTGTCTGATACTTTGTGCTGAAAAAGCCCATTTTGACATCCTCTACACCCTCCGTTTCACCCCCCAAAAAACACGTATTTATTTGCCAAATACACCTGCCCAGGGAGTGCAGCAGCTTTGCATGTAATGCGACAATGCGCTCGCATGCAAGCCAGGCTGCATTTGACCGCATGCAGCCAGTAGCACTGCAGAAGCAGAGGCAGAGGGTTGGGGTGGGGGGTGACAGCGCTTTTTTAGATTTTTTTTGTTCTTTTCCCCTTTAGTTTGGCACCCTATCCAGATGGACCGTAACCTAGGTGATCCTGTGATCAAATATGCATAGAACCCGCCCAGCACCCAATGACAGGTTCCAGGCTCGACTACAGTACATTTAATGCCTGAGGGGCTTAATACTCGTCTTTTCAGTTCTACATAAACTCAGATAATAAAGCGGCACCAGAGGGTATTTCACAGTCCCTCTCTTCCTCCCTCCATCCCTCTTCCCTCCCTCTCTCCATCCCTTCCTCTCTCCATCCCTTCCTCTCTCTCCCTCCATCCCCGTCACTCCCTCCCTCTCCCTCCCTCTCACTCCCTCTCACTCCCTCTTTCTCCTTCCATCCCTCTCTCCCTACCTCCATCCCTCTCACTCCCTCTCTCCATCCTCGTTCATTCTCTTTCCACCCTTTTCTCCATTCCCATCCCTCTTTCCGCTTCACCCTCTCTCCCTCAGTCTCTTCCTCTCCATAACTCTTTCTCTCTCAGTCTCATCATACCTCCCTCCTTCCATATTACTCCCTCCACTTCTCTCCCTCCCTCCCTCCCTCTCACCGATCATGCCAGTGTAGGCCAGCAGACAGGCTCCGTAGTTCTCCTGCTTGCAGCCGTTGGCGGAGTTGGCGGACGGCTGGCAGTCGTACTGGAACTGTGCCCACCGGGACCTGGGGACACACAAACACGGCATCCGTCACGGGCCTCCTCTCTGCTCCACATCTCAGCCTCCAACGCCCACCTCTGACCCCACCCCTGCGATTTTACCGACCCCAACTCCGCTCATGTGACTTTACCCTCCTCCCTCAGTGCCAGATGACCCCCATAATTTTTCAGGGCACTCCTGCTGCTCTTTTTAATAATTATTATCAAAAATTGTCCAGTCGGGCTGGTTTTGTTTATGGTCGTCACCGTAGAGACACATTCAATACATCAGGGTCTAGCAAATCCTGGCCTGCTGAGAAATTCTCTCTCTCTCTTTCTCTCTCTCTCTCTTTTTCCCTCTCTCTCTCTTTTTCCCTCTCTCTCTCTTTTTCTCTCTCTCTTTTTCTCTCTCTCTCTCTCTCTCTCTCTCCCGCTCTCCCGCTCTCCCTCGCGCTCTCCCTCGCGCTCTCCCTCGCGCTCTCCCTCTCTCGCTCTCTCCCTCTCTCGCTCTCTCCCTCTCTCCCTCTCGCGCTCTCCCTCTCTCCCTCTCTCCCTCTCTCGCGCTCTACCTCTCTCGCGCTCTCCCTCTCTCCCGCTCTCCCGCTCTCCCGCTCTCCACGTGCCGTTCCATTACAGCTCCTCTCAGCTCCACAGTATCCGTTTCAGATTCCATTCACTGCGCCGTGACGCACGTGTCGGTTCTGACATAATGACTGCAAAAGCTTAAAAGAACCATTATAGAACAAAGTTAACATTTTGTGTGTCGGTTCACCTTTTCTTCTAAGCTGACGTTTTATGAAACGCCTGCATTGTTGACGCGTTCTCTTCGCATTGTGTCATCTCTAATCCTCTGGCTTCTGGAAAGTCCTTGTACATTGTGCTGGCTGAATACATCTAAAGGAGCTGTACACAGATAAAATGGCCTCATGTGGATCTGTAAGTCTGGTTACATGCTTGAGGAGAGTACGGTGGCCTTGTTGGGTCATTGGTGTTCAGGGTCTCCCACAGCCAGATGTAGCTAAATAATAAATTTTCACTTGTAGTTGCATGAACCAATGTCAATATGGGGAGGTGTTTGTAACTCTTTATTGAAACGTTTTTGTGGGGCACTGTGAAAATCTATGCAAATTAAATTTTCATAAGCAATGATCTATTTATTACATTGTGTTGCCTTGCTTAACAGATATTTAGTAATAGCTTCTCTCTGAAGTCACAAGATAGATTATTTAAATGACATTTTTCACTGTTCATTAAGCCACAAGACAAAGTTAGTAAAATAATGCTGCTCCCAGAGATATCTCTGACAGAAACATATTACTCGAGAAATAATTCTTCCCTAAAATCCGCAGGCAGGCCTGAAGAATTCAATGAGGAGAAAAAAAATAATAAAAATAATCTTTTAGATACAATCACTGTGACCTTCTCATTCAGCTCACCACTCATTTACACACTGATATGACTGTGGGAAACATGGCCAGGTTCACAAAAATGATCTCATTCACATAAATGGGTCTCCAGCCGTCTCCAAGGGCTCGTCCCGCTTGCTTTCGCTGGAATTAAGGGATTTCATGGCCGCAGTCTCCCGCAGAACACAGCTATTTAAAAAACATTGTTTCTGGAAAAAGAGGCGTTCCCATTCTCCGATGGAACGGGAGGCTGTGAGGCTGGAAGAGAAGATCCCAGCGACTCCATAAATCAAAACACAGCGAGCCCTGAACTGAAAAGCTAAGCAGTTACTGTAATGCTGAGCTGGGGCCCCCTGGGCAGGCTCAGTCAAACACTGCACACACTGGGCAGGCTCAGTCAAACACTGCACACACTGGGCAGGCTCAGCACACACTGCACACACTGGTCAGGCTCAGTCAAACACTGCACACACTGGGCAGGCTCAGCACACACTGCACACACTGGGCAGGCTCAGTCAAACACTGCACACACTGGGCAGGCTCAGTCAAACACTGCACACACTGGGCAGGCTCAGCCAAACTCTGCACACACTGGGCAGGCTCAGCCAAACTCTGCACACACTGGGCAGGCTCAGCCAAACTCTGCACACACTGGGCAGGCTCAGTCAAACACTGCACACACTGGGCAGGCTCAGCACACACTGCACTCACTGGGCAGGCTCAGTCACACACTGCACACACTGGGCAGGCTCAGCACACTGCACACACTGGGCAGGCTCAGTCACACACTGCACACACTGGGCAGGCTCAGTCAAACACTGCACACACTGGGCAGGCTCAGTCAAACACTGCACACACTGGGCAGGCTCAGTCACACACTGCACACACTGGGCAGGCTCAGCCAAACACTGCACACACTGGGCAGGCTCAGTCAAACACTGCACACCCTGGGCAGGCTCAGCACACACTGCACACACTGGGCAGGCTCAGTCAAACTCTGCACACACTGGGCAGGCTCAGTCAAACACTGCACACACGGTAAACATGATTCTGCTGCAATGGAAGCGTTCTCTTCCCGGGTTTAGACAACACTGCACACACTAGGCAGGCTCAGTCAAACACTGCACACACTGGGCAGGCTCAGTCAAACACTGCACACACTGCAGGTTCCACAAAAATAAAAAAAACGCTTTTATTTTGTCCTCTTTACCTTGGGCTGACCCTGTGCATTTTACTTTTGAGAAATAAAAGTGAACGGCGGACGACTGTTACAGAACTGGCATTATTTTTGACAAGGTTAAGGTCAGCGTTCAGAGAATGCAAAACTATTTTAAAGTGGGCAGGCATGTTTTCATTTTTGTGCTCCTAAACTATGGAAAACCTTAACCCAGCAGACCTTTTATGATTGCTTTGTAATCACATTTTAATTTCGAAGTTTACTTATTTTGACGTGCATTTTATCTACATCTCTATTGTGCATTGTTCCTGCATTATTTGTTCAATTATTATACAATTTTTTTTTAGCATTTTATTGCTTTTCATTGTGTTTATTATTTAATTTTATTTGCATGAACATTGGGCTGAAAACACAAAGATTTTATGTTAATCTCTCTGAATCCACCTCAGCAGCTGATGGTAGGTCATGTTTATGACAGCATATAAAAGCAGCGCATTTAAATTTAAAGAACGGCATAAAGCCTTAATGAACGTGGCAGTACTTATGCTCAGTCACCTGGGCTGTTTTCTAAGCATGGCCATGACTGGGGGTACGATGAATGATGAAATGACACCACAGGAAAGAGGAAATGACACCATTGCGGGAAGAGAACTGCTTTCATAACTTAATTCGGCCATTTTGTATAAAAGCAGCAGGCATTTCAGGAGCTGTTGATTGATTGACAGTTGCCAATGACAATGCTGAGCTGATTGTCTTTGTCAGATCTTCTGATGAAGCAAAGTAAAGATTCTGTGAGGATCTGTTGGGTCGGACAAATCTTGAAGCTCTCTCTCTCTCTCGCACGCACGCACGCACGCACGCACGCACGCGACAGAAAGAAGCACCATGATTTCACATCCTATCCCTGCATAATCTTCCAATCTATCCTGTGTGTCAGTCTCTGAGAAGTTTCCAAAGCTCACAGAGAAAGTAATGAAACCGTCCAGATTTTTGTAAGCATCATTTCCCAACAGCATCCTCTGGGACTCTGATCGATTGAGCCGGATCCTGCTGTGTTTGCAGCATGTAAGCTAAATTTCTAAAGTGATAGCAGGCAAAAGAGTCACATTTCTGGATGAGTTATATTTCTAAATGAATCGTGTATGAATGGATTCATTGATAAATAATTAGATTTACTCAAAGAAAAGCCCTCATTCATCTGCTCATTCCTTACTGAAACATGGACTGTGTTTGTTTTAAGGATGCGTTCGGTCGTTGGGTCGTTGTGTCGTGTCGTTGGGTCGTTGGGTCGTTGGGTCGTTGTGTCGTCAGGTCGTCGGGTCATTGTGTCGTGTCGTTGGGTCGTTGGGTCATTGGGTCGTTGTGTCGTCGGGTCGTCGGGTCGTTGTGTGAGGCAGACACACCTGCAGACGTAGTCGGCTTTGCAGACTCGCAGCTGGGACAGGCAGTTGGGCTTCTCCTTGTCCTCGTAGGAGCAGCCGGGTACGATGGTCTGCCTGCGTCGCTCCGAGCAGGCCGTGTCCGTGCAGGGGCAGAAGAGCAGCTCGTGCGTGTAGTCGGGCGGCACGCGGTCGAAGAACTTGCGCAGCGCCTTGCTGCACTTGGGCCGGTTGCAGACGGCGGCCTTGGCGGACGGCTTGATGCACGCCGACACATACTCCGTCCGCAGCTTCTGGCACGTCTCGTCCACATTGCAGGCCTTGGCCGCGTCCAGGCAACGGTTCACTGTCGTCATGCCAACCTCAGATCCTGGGGAACAGACACAGTTCTAATCAACCTCAAAGGAATTTCCAGCAAATTTGCGTGTAAATTTTTGGAAAGGTGTGATTTATTTATTTATTAGTTATTTATTCACTAAGCTATGAGTCAGGGGCATAGACAAGCATTGGTGAAATGGTAAAAACCAGCAACAGCTGTACTGCATTAAATATTTACAGTCAACAGCTAATATCCACCACCTGTTCCAAAAAAATAAAAAATAAACACAGTATCAGCAGTTATCAAAAATATACACAAACAAGATGTACAAACACACGAAACACACTGTAATTAATAAAACAAAACCAAACACACAGCTGTAAATAGTGTCGTGAAAGTTTCCATTAATATGTATCTAAAATATAATTTCTAAATTAAAATAGTTAGAATCAGTTGCAGTGTTATGTAGTACAGAAAACAGAGATTATGATTGATATTGACAGATCTGATTGAAATTATGATAAACAACATAATCATTATCAATTGGTAGGCAATTCCAGCGTTTGGAGGCATTCATCTAAAATGCTGACTGACCAAATTGATTACCAATCTTGTAATGACTTTGAGCTCAGCCCAATGTCCTCTAGAGCTGCTCTTGAAGAGCTCTTTGATAAGTATGCTTGTGAATCATTTTAAAGTAAAGACATACATTAGGTAAACAAAGTTACCCAACAGTGATATTGAGTGAGCTAGAAACCAACTAGTTTTGCAATATGCCAGGAGAGAAAAAAAAACATAGGCTAACAATATAATCCATTGTTACCTCTTTTGAAGCTTCACAAATTTATTTTGATTGTATTTCTGATTTTCTTCTGACTTTTATGTTGATAAAGGTTCTAAGACTCATTTCCATCCAATAATTTCACCATGGCTGTCAATTACATGTGATTTCCCATTCATGTAAATTTAATACATAACGGTTAAATGTTTGTATTTTTTCCATTTTTGGACATAAGATTATAGTCTTATGTATCTTGCAGATTTTATGATTTGATTTTATTATTAAATAAACTTGATGACCCATCCATCTCAATGAAAAACCGGACGTATTTAAAAAATGTTTTGGACATCACTATAGACATATGTATTTTGCTCATTTTCCATTAAAATTCTTTTTTCATCATAAAAGTCTTCAAACTAATTTTCTTTCATTTATTTTACCGTGGTTGTTAAATAAACATGATTTCCCATACATCTGAATAAAAAAACACATTTATTTGTTTGCAGTTTTTCACTTTTTTGACATAAATGATTTTCCAGAGATACATTTTTTTCTTCAAACTAATTTTCTTTAATTTATTTTACCGTGGTTGTTAAATAAACATGATTTTCCATCCATCTCAATGAAAAAACTGACCGATTTAATTTTTTTTTTATTTTTAACTTTTTGGTTATAAAACTATAGTCTTATGTATTTTGCTCATTTTCCACTGCAAAAACATTTTCCATCATAAAAGTCTACAAACTAATATTTCACTGTGGTTGTTTAATCCATGCATTTATGAAAAAAAAAACCTGTCCATTAAAAAATGATAAAATATTAATGTGACTTACCAGTAGAAAAACTTACATAAAATACACTAATGCGACTCACCAGTTGAGAAACTTCCGAGAAGCATAATTATGGAAACATACAGGGAATATTGGAATACAGGGAAAGGAGAAGGCGGGATTCTGCCTGCTTTCCTCTCTCTACTCCTCTGGCCTGTGTTACGTTCCTGAAAGCTGCGCATATATCCAGTCTCTGGGGTGCGGACCCTCCGCCCTTCGCCCTCCCCCGTCGCAGGGTGTGAAATGTGTTCATCTCCACTGCATTATTTCCAATCCGCCTCTCCGTGGCTTTTACCCATCGACCCGGCTTGATCGATACTGCAATCATGTACTGCTCCTTGTAATAAAAGTGGCTGCGGTTCTTCACACTGGTAAAGTTGGGCTGAGAGGCCATTTTTGTGCGCAGAAATATGACTGGTCAAGCGTGGGTCAGGCCAGTACAGGACACAGGGCATGAGATGGACGCCAACAGGTAACAACCAAAAAAACAAGGTTTCTGATGAACAGCTATAACGGTGTAAATTAGTATTGCGTCTACAGAGTTATAGTGTAGACCTACAAAATGTGGACACTACAGATGCTTATGTTCAGCTCTGAGACACTCAAACAACGACGATAGCCAGTGAGATTATATCATGGCAAAATAATAAATTTGCAGGTTTTCAATATTTGAAAGTTTCAGATGTTTGTAAAACATCATAGCACAATTCAGAACTATACTGAAAAACATAACAGATTTTTAATCCATCTGGTAGCACAATATACCTTTTGCAAGTGTAAAAGTGCATGATAGTATCTGTATAAACTATTTTACGATTCCATTTTGGAAGGGACTGGATAAATTCATTCTTATCTCCCCACGCTGTGATCATTGAGAGCTGTTATATAAATTCAATTCATGAACATTATGACATGCTTCTTAATGCCTCAAAATATTTATTTAAAAACCTAGCGCATAACCCAGCATAAGCATTTGTCCAAGGCTCATCTATGTGCATGAAGAAAAAAAAAAAAACATTGGTCAAGTTTTTGTGTTGTTTTGACCACAGTCTGACCTGGTCACTGTTGACCTCTGTGCTGTTGCCATAGTAACCCACCACAAAATAATGAGACGTAAAGCCCAGTCCCGGTAGCGCTAGATAATAACTTCAGCTGGACTCAGGAATGTGGGCCATTAAAGAGAATTAGGAAAATCTCATTTTCTAAACCACATCTTGCCTCAGACGGGCTGCGTGTGACATGGAAGCCAAATACAACACTTCAGCAAGTGCGAATCTATCTAGATTTCAGCAGTTAGATCCACTTTATGTGGAATATCAGTCTGATAAGAGGTGAAAATACAACATCATTTATTTGTCGCTGGTATATATGTTTTTTTGTCATGGAGGCAACGCAACAAATGTCAACAGTCTCTTTTCATCGCCGCAGTGGAACACGGCTTTTTTGAAAAAGTCAAGGATGAATGACTCTATCGCTGGAAAAGATGAGTGCAGTCATTTCTCTCGTCTTGTAGCTCTGGAGAAAGCGTGACAGAGGAAACACGAAGAAGGAGCTTCCACGTCTGCGTGGAGAACGCGCCCTGAACGCCCGCCTCACGTGCGAAGGCTGCTTTCGTCCCGATTGAACGTCTGCATTTATCAGTTTCTCTAACGAAATAAACCAAAGCTTGTCAACCTCTGGGCAGCTGTACGCAAATTCAGTGGGAGGTTCACCTTGAGCCCTTAGTGAAAAGCCACGTTAAACAGAGATAATATTTATCTCACAGATGAAGTTCTCAGAAACAGTGATGTCATCGATAGGTGGCCTCCAGGTAACCCCCTTCCACCATCCCCCCCCGCTCCCCCTACCCCTCCCCCCAAGACCCATGTGGAGAAAGCAGGAGAAAGAGGGAAGGGATGAAAACCTACCCCCCCCCCTCCTGTGTGGTGGAGAATAATAAAGTAACAGGACAATAGAAGACTTAATTAATGAAGAAAAATATTTATATATTTATTAAGTCATAATAATAATTGAATCATAGAATGTATTGTGATAAATGTTCAGGGAGGCACTCCATAAACTCCTCCTTGCACAGATCACAATTACTTAAACAAAAAATGTATAAGTATATTTATGTATATTTCGTATTTTCTACTATTCATATGTGCTAAATAAAAATAAATAAACAATAAACATTTCATAATTTAATTAGAATGAATGAAAAGGATTAAATATAATCATAGTAATAATCATAATAACATTACAATTGTTTGCATAATAATAATAATAATAATATTATTAATAATAATAAAATCATATGAAAGTTCAATCCTAAAATGTATTCCATAATGAGTTAATTAGCATTAATTAACAATGGGGAAGAGCTCACCAGCAGCAATGGAGGCCAAGCGGACGTAGTCAAAGCCCTTCTCCACAGCTTCATACGGGTAGCTCTCCACCAAACTGAGCCCTGTGAACACACACACACACAACCAGACCAAACTGAGCCCTGTGAACACAGCCATTTTTATACGGTCTATGGCACACACACACACACACACACACACAACCAGACCAAACTGAGCCCTGTGAACACAACCATTTTTATACGGTCTATGGCACACACACACACACACACACACACACACACACACACACACACACACACACACACACACACACAACCAGACCAAACTGAGCCCTGTGAACACAACCATTTTTATACGGTCTATGGCACACACACACACACACACACACACACACACACACACACACACACACACACACACACACACACACACACACACACACACAACCAGACCAAACGGAGCCCTGTGAACACAACCATTTTTATATGGTCTATGGCACACACACACACACACACACACACACACACAAACAGCCAGACCAAACTGAGCCCTGTGAACACAACCATTTTTATACGGTCTATGGCACACACACACACACACACACACAGACCAAACTGAAGCCTGTAAACACAACAGGTCAGATGGTCCACTGGGAACTAGGGCTGCACGATTATTTTAGTCAATATTGACATCACAAGTATTTAACACGATTATTCATTGGTTTTCGGAACATAATACTTTGATTGAACTTTAACATTTTGAGTGAACAGAATAATATTTATATTTTCACATATTCTACCCCTAACCCTGTACTGTGAGAGAAGTAAAATAGGAGCTTTATTTGATATAAACTCCAGAGAAAGTCCAGTAAAGTGAGTTTTCATTTGCAAACAGACTGTGCCGTCAGTACTCTTGATTATTCTTGTTTATTAATCGTGGAAAGCCAGTATTGATATTACCATTAAAATGTGATTAATTGTGCGGCCCGACTGGGTGCCCGCTATGCCTGGGATGCCCAGAAGTCATCTCACACTATACTTCCCAAAAACTGCTGACGGACTGAACCGTTCAGCTGCAAATGCAGAAACAAAAGCTAATTACAGAACACCAGCTGGCTGGAGATTAAGTTTTAACACCTTTAATTAACGTTCTAAACACCCCATTTAAATGTGAAACATCTGATGCAAATTATAAATTATAAATCATAATTACAATCGATCATCACACTGCTCCAGTCCCCGCCCCCCACCTGCGATGTGATTGGCTGGCGGGCCTCACCGTGCAGCACCGATTGGTGCAGGCTCCAGTAGATGCTGAGGCAGTTCTTCTCCCTCTTCATGCCCCGTTTGCACTGGCAGCCGTGCAGCGGGCTGGACAGCAGCGCATTTACCGCGATCTCGCAGTGGTTCCGCGCGCTGGGGCCCAGCTTCATGCTGCCGTCGCCCGCCACACACTGTCGCAGCGTGCGCAGCAGTGGGCTGCAGGCTTCGTCGCTGGAACAGGAGTCCCCCGCGTGCAGGCAGTCCTTCGCCGCAGACAGCGCCTCCCACAGGGCACCTGGGGAACAGGCCAGAGAGGGAGGAAAGATGGTGGGTGTTCTGACGTTTGTGAAATTCAGATTCAGGTCCTAACTCAGGTCTTAAATTCAGATTCAGGTCCTAACTCAGGTCTTAAATTCAGATTCAGGTCCTAACTCAGGTCTTAAATTCAGATTCAGGTCCTAACTCAGGTCTTAAATTCAGATTTAGGTCCTAACTCAGGTCTTAAATTCAGATTCAGGTCCTAACTCAGGTCTTAAATTCAGATTCAGGTCCTAACTCAGGTCTTAAATTCAGATTTAGGTCCTAACTCAGGTCTTAAATTCAGATTCAGGTCCTAACTCAGGTCTAAAATTCAGTTGTTAACTTCGACCTAAAAATAAACAAAAGCGTTACATTTCTTTGGACAAAAACAGCGAGCCAAGGGTTATTTCTCCTGACTCATTTTCCTATAGAACTCTATGGGGAAAAAAGGCAGGAGAAACAACCCTTAAAGGGATCCATCCACATCTACTCCATATCTGGCCGCAGAGTGATGGTTTGGGGCTCGTTTGATACCTTAGACCCTTGATGACGTACAGCCATTTCGCCAGTCATGTGTTCCATACTGTACCACCGTAATTTACAGCTGAATCTAGTCTCACCCCCCAATTCTCATAGAGATCAGTTCAAATGCAGAGAGGTTATAGTATCGCTTGTAACAGTACCTGAAAATAAGATATTGAGAGTCTTTTGATGTTGATTGGTCACAGACTTCAGGAAGTAACAGCATGCAAAGGATATGCGACCAAATATTAAATATGATACCTTAAAAATATGTTAAAGCAAAATATTCTAATTTTCTGAGACACTGAATTTTGGGTTTCATTAGCTGTAAGCCATAATCATCAAAAATACAAGAAATAAAGGCTTGAAATATTTCACTCTATGTGTAATGAATCTATATAATATATGAGTTTCACTTTCTGAAATGAGTGACAAAAAATATTGAAGTTTTTCACGATATTCAAATTTTTTGAGATGCACCTGTATATATATATATATATATATATATATATATAATATATATATATATATATATATATATATATATATATACGTATATATATATATGATATGATATGAGAAAATGATACAAGTGGACCGTGATTTTCAAAAATCAGGGCAAACCACCATGATTCAATATGGCTGCCATTTACCCTAGAAAAAAATTGTTAATGCATTTCTAACATCTGTTATTGATGAGGATTGAAATATATATTTAAAAATGGACTTGGCATTACAGTGCTGACTAACAGGAAAGGTCCTGTGGAGATTAATTTAACGACTGCAGTCCAGGCTCCTGTTTGCAGTCATGTCAGATAGAGTTGACCATTTCTGCACATCCATGTGATTATGTAAATCTTGATTTATAATGTGCAGTATATCATTTCCTGATGCGCTCAGCGTTCCATCTGACCTGACAAGCAGACCAGCAGAGAATGTTGCGACTCTCGCATGCCTTTAATGCGGTTATGCATCAGCAGAATGTTGGCTGCAGGAGAAGACGCATGCCGGAGTGTTTACATTCAGGTCCGATGCCGGCTTAAAGTGATCCAGACCACCTCTATATGGGCCTGGAATGGGATTAGGACAAATCCAATCCAAACCTGATTTTCTTCTGTTTATGCCTCAGTCATCAAATGCGACACCATCCCATTCGGGAGAGAATATGACACATACAAAGGCTTTCAATGCACTGTGACTCCCGAAATGTACGACAAGGAAGTGACACATCTCTTTCTAACCAACGGGCAGAAAATAAGAAGTGTTTGAAGGCACGAAAAGACAAAAAAAACACCCAATGACTGCAAAAATTATTTTATGTTTGCTGTGTCTATGACTCTGAATCATAAACATATACATGTTAAATATTTCCACTGTGTTTATTCTTGTGTGAAAAGCACATGCAAACCAAAGAGAAGTAACTGTGACTCATGTGTCACAAATCTCTGGTTCTTTGAATTCTACTGGGAAGTAAGCTGTTTGGTAAAAATGGACATTATTTGAATTCATAATTTATTAATTTTGAGCTGCCGGGAGGACGAAGGAACTGTGTTCATTCATAAGACTCTGCATCGGGGGATTCTTGCTTTTTAATCGCAATCCCAGCCTATGCGTCTCCCATTGAGGTACACACAGGTAGCATCATGTGATAATATAAATCCCAGCCTATGCGTCTCCCATTGAGTTACACACAGGCAGCATCATGTGATAATATAAATCCCAGCCTATGCGTCTCCCATTGAGTTACACACAGGCAGCATCATGTGATAATATAAATCCCAGCCTATGCGTCTCCCATTGAGTTACACACAGGCAGCATCATGTGATAATATAAATCCCAGCCTATGCGTCTCCCATTGAGTTACACACAGGCAGCATCATGTGATAATATAAATCCCAGCCTATGCGTCTCCCATTGAGGTACACACAGGTAGCATCATGTGATAATATAAATCCCAGCCTATGCGTCTCCCATTGAGGTACACACAGGCAGCATCATGTGATAATATAAATCCCAGCCTATGCGTCTCCCATTGAGTTACACACAGGCAGCATCATGTGATAATATAAATCCCAGCCTATGCGTCTCCCATTGAGTTACACACAGGCAGCATCATGTGATAATATAAATCCCAGCCTATGCGTCTCCCATTGAGTTACACACAGGTAGCATCATGTGATAATATAAATCCCAGCCTATGCGTCTCCCATTGAGTTACACACAGGCAGCATCATGTGATAATATAAATCCCAGCCTATGCGTCTCCCATTGAGTTACACACAGGCAGCATCATGTGATAATATAAATCCCAGCCTATGCGTCTCCCATTGAGTTACACACAGGCAGCATCATGTGATAATATAAATCCCAGCCTATGCGTCTCCCATTGAGGTACACACAGGTAGCATCATGTGATAATATAAATCCCAGCCTATGCATCTCCCATTGAGGTACACACAGGCAGCATCATGTGATAATATAAATCCCAGCCTATGCGTCTCCCATTGAGTTACACACAGGCAGCATCATGTGATAATATAAATCCCAGCCTATGCGTCTCCCATTGAGGTACACACAGGCAGCATCATGTGATAATATAAATCCCAGCCTATGCGTCTCCCATTGAGGTACACACAGGCAGCATCATGTGATAATATAAATCCCAGCCTATGCGTCTCCCATTGAGTTACACACAGGCAGCATCATGTGATAATATAAATCCCAGCCTATGCGTCTCCCATTGAGGTACACACAGGCAGCATCATGTGATAATATAAATCCCAGCCTATGCGTCTCCCATTGAGTTACACACAGGCAGCATCATGTGATAATATAAATCCCAGCCTATGCGTCTCCCATTGAGTTACACACAGGCAGCATCATGTGATAATATAAATCCCAGCCTATGCGTCTCCCATTGAGTTACACACAGGCAGCATCATGTGATAATATAAATCCCAGCCTATGCGTCTCCCATTGAGTTACACACAGGCAGCATCATGTGATAATATAAATCCCAGCCTATGCGTCTCCCATTGAGTTACACACAGGCAGCATCATGTGATAATATAAATCCCAGCCTATGCGTCTCCCATTGAGTTACACACAGGCAGCATCATGTGATAATATAAATCCCAGCCTATGCGTCTCCCATTGAGTTACACACAGGTAGCATCATGTGATAATATAAATCCCAGCCTATGTGTCTCCCATTGAGGTACACACAGGCAGCATCATGTGATAATATAAATCCCAGCCTATGCGTCTCCCATTGAGTTACACACAGGCAGCATCATGTGATAATATAAATCCCAGCCTATGCGTCTCCCATTGAGTTACACACAGGCAGCATCATGTGATAATATAAATCCCAGCCTATGCGTCTCCCATTGAGTTACACACAGGCAGCATCATGTGATAATATAAATCCCAGCCTATGCGTCTCCCATTGAGTTACACACAGGCAGCATCATGTGATAATATAAATCCCAGCCTATGCGTCTCCCATTGAGTTACACACAGGTAGCATCATGTGATAATATAAATCCCAGCCTATGCGTCTCCCATTGAGTTACACACAGGCAGCATCATGTGATAATATAAATCCCAGCCTATGCGTCTCCCATTGAGTTACACACAGGCAGCATCATGTGATAATATAAATCCCAGCCTATGCGTCTCCCATTGAGTTACACACAGGCAGCATCATGTGATAATATAAATCCCAGCCTATGCGTCTCCCATTGAGTTACACACAGGCAGCATCATGTGATAATATAAATCCCAGCCTATGCGTCTCCCATTGAGGTACACACAGGCAGCATCATGTGATAATATAAATCCCAGCCTATGCGTCTCCCATTGAGGTACACACAGGCAGCATCATGTGATAATATAAATCCCAGCCTATGTGTCTCCCATTGAGTTACACACAGGCAGCATCATGTGATAATATAAATCCCAGCCTATGCGTCTCCCATTGAGTTACACACAGGCAGCATCATGTGATAATATAAATCCCAGCCTATGCGTCTCCCATTGAGTTACACACAGGCAGCATCATGTGATAATATAAATCCCAGCCTATGCGTCTCCCATTGAGTTACACACAGGTAGCATCATGTGATAATATAAATCCCAGCCTATGCGTCTCCCATTGAGGTACACACAGGCAGCATCATGTGATAATATAAATCCCAGCCTATGTGTCTCCCATTGAGTTACACACAGGCAGCATCATGTGATAATATAAATCCCAGCCTATGCGTCTCCCATTGAGGTACACACAGATAGCATCATGTGATAATATAAATCCCAGCCTATGTGTCTCCCATTGAGGTACACACAGGTAGCATCATGTGATAATATAAATCCCAGCCTATGCGTCTCCCATTGAGGTACACACAGGTAGCATCATGTGATAATATAAATCCCAGCCTATGCGTCTCCCATTGAGGTACACACAGGCAGCATCATGTGATAATATAAATCCCAGCCTATGCGTCTCCCATTGAGGTACACACAGGCAGCATCATGTGATAATATAAATCCCAGCCTATGTGTCTCCCATTGAGGTACACACAGGTAGCATCATGTGATAATATAAATCCCAGCCTATGTGTCTCCCATTGAGGTACACACAGGCAGCATCATGTGATAATATAAATCCCAGCCTATGTGTCTCCCATTGAGGTACACACAGGTAGCATCATGTGATAATATAAATCCCAGCCTATGCGTCTCCCATTGAGGTACACACAGGCAGCATCATGTGATAATATAAATCCCAGCCTATGTGTCTCCCATTGAGGTACACACAGGCAGCATCATGTGATAATATAAATCCCAGCCTATGTGTCTCCCATTGAGTTACACACAGGTAGCATCATGTGATAATATAAATCCCAGCCTATGCGTCTCCCATTGAGGTACACACAGGCAGCATCATGTGATAATATAAATCCCAGCCTATGTGTCTCCCATTGAGTTACACACAGGCAGCATCATGTGATAATATAAATCCCAGCCTATGCGTCTCCCATTGAGTTACACACAGGTAGCATCATGTGATAATATAAATCCCAGCCTATGTGTCTCCCATTGAGGTACACACAGGTAGCATCATGTGATAATATAAATCCCAGCCTATGCGTCTCCCATTGAGGTACACACAGGTAGCATCATGTGATAATATAAATCCCAGCCTATGTGTCTCCCATTGAGGTACACACAGGCAGCATCATGTGATAATATAAATCCCAGCCTATGCGTCTCCCATTGAGGTACACACAGGTAGCATCATGTGATAATATAAATCCCAGCCTATGCGTCTCCCATTGAGGTACACACAGGTAGCATCATGTGATAATATAAATCCCAGCCTATGCGTCTCCCATTGAGGTACACACAGGCAGCATCATGTGATAATATAAATCCCAGCCTATGCGTCTCCCATTGAGGTACACACAGGTAGCATCATGTGATAATATAAATCCCAGCCTATGCGTCTCCCATTGAGGTACACACAGGTAGCATCATGTGATAATATAAATCCCAGCCTATGCGTCTCCCATTGAGTTACACACAGGTAGCATCATGTGATAATATAAATCCCAGCCTATGCGTCTCCCATTGAGTTACACACAGGTAGCATCATGTGATAATATAAATCCCAGCCTATGCGTCTCCCATTGAGTTACACACAGGCAGCATCATGTGATAATATAAATCCCAGCCTATGCGTCTCCCATTGAGGTACACACAGGTAGCATCATGTGATAATATAAATCCCAGCCTATGCGTCTCCCATTGAGGTACACACAGATAGCATCATGTGATAATATAAATCCCAGCCTATGCGTCTCCCATTGAGTTACACACAGGCAGCATCATGTGATAATATAAATCCCAGCCTATGCGTCTCCCATTGAGGTACACACAGGTAGCATCATGTGATAATATAAATCCCAGCCTATGCGTCTCCCATTGAGGTACACACAGATAGCATCATGTGATAATATAAATCCCAGCCTATGCGTCTCCCATTGAGTTACACACAGGCAGCATCATGTGATAATATAAATCCCAGCCTATGCGTCTCCCATTGAGTTACACACAGGTAGCATCATGTGATAATATAAATCCCAGCCTATGCGTCTCCCATTGAGTTACACACAGATAGCATCATGTGATAATATAAATCCCAGCCTATGCGTCTCCCATTGAGTTACACACAGATAGCATCATGTGATAATATAAATCCCAGCCTATGCGTCTCCCATTGAGTTACACACAGGCAGCATCATGTGATAATATAAATCCCAGCCTATGCGTCTCCCATTGAGTTACACACAGGCAGCATCATGTGATAATATAAATCCCAGCCTATGCGTCTCCCATTGAGTTACACACAGATAGCATCATGTGATAATATAAATCCCAGCCTATGCGTCTCCCATTGAGGTACACACAGGTAGCATCATGTGATAATATAAATCCCAGCCTATGCGTCTCCCATTGAGGTACACACAGGCAGCATCATGTGATAATATAAATCCCAGCCTATGCGTCTCCCATTGAGGTACACACAGGCAGCATCATGTGATAATATAAATCCCAGCCTATGCGTCTCCCATTGAGGTACACACAGGCAGCATCATGTGATAATATAAATCCCAGCCTATGCGTCTCCCATTGAGGTACACACAGGTAGCATCATGTGATAATATAAATCCCAGCCTATGCGTCTCCCATTGAGGTACACACAGGTAGCATCATGTGATAATATAAATCCCAGCCTATGCGTCTCCCATTGAGTTACACACAGGTAGCATCATGTGATAATATAAATCCCAGCCTATGCGTCTCCCATTGAGTTACACACAGGTAGCATCATGTGATAATATAAATCCCAGCCTATGCGTCTCCCATTGAGTTACACACAGGCAGCATCATGTGATAATATAAATCCCAGCCTATGCGTCTCCCATTGAGGTACACACAGGTAGCATCATGTGATAATATAAATCCCAGCCTATGCGTCTCCCATTGAGGTACACACAGATAGCATCATGTGATAATATAAATCCCAGCCTATGCGTCTCCCATTGAGTTACACACAGGCAGCATCATGTGATAATATAAATCCCAGCCTATGCGTCTCCCATTGAGGTACACACAGGTAGCATCATGTGATAATATAAATCCCAGCCTATGCGTCTCCCATTGAGGTACACACAGATAGCATCATGTGATAATATAAATCCCAGCCTATGCGTCTCCCATTGAGTTACACACAGGCAGCATCATGTGATAATATAAATCCCAGCCTATGCGTCTCCCATTGAGTTACACACAGGTAGCATCATGTGATAATATAAATCCCAGCCTATGCGTCTCCCATTGAGTTACACACAGATAGCATCATGTGATAATATAAATCCCAGCCTATGCGTCTCCCATTGAGTTACACACAGATAGCATCATGTGATAATATAAATCCCAGCCTATGCGTCTCCCATTGAGTTACACACAGGCAGCATCATGTGATAATATAAATCCCAGCCTATGCGTCTCCCATTGAGTTACACACAGGCA